>VDFB02153976.1:0-50059 GCA_007258455.2 Sequoia sempervirens | reverse complement strand
ACACAAGACAACATTCACTACTAAGTGGGGAACATTTTCCTATGCAAAAATTCCCTTCAGTCTCTCAAATGTGGGAGCTACCTTCCAGTGGACAATGGATATTGCTTTCCGAGAATCAATCAACAAGATTATCTTAATCTACTTGGATGATCTGATTGTATTCTCTAAGTCTAAAGATGATCATTTTGATCATCTAGAAATGGTTTTTAAAAGATGTTAGGAGTTTGGGGTATCCCTGAACCCAAAAAAATGTGTCTTGGAGTCCCGCAAGGAAAATTATTGGGGCACGTGGTGTCCAAAGATGGAATTGCAATTGACCCAAAATGGGTGAAGGCAATCCAAGGGCTTCCCCTACCAGTCAACAAGAAGGGAGTCCAGTCCTTTCTGGAAAAGGTAAATTTTGTGAGCAAATTCATTTATGATTTTGCAGGACTAATTAGACCTATTACCCTAATGCTCAAGAAGGATCAATTGTTCAAATGGACAAAAGAGGCTAGAGAATCCTTTGAGAAGGTTAAAGATGCTATTTCTTCAGCTCCTATTCTGGTAAACCCAAACCTATCAAAGGACTTCATAATGTATGTATTCAGTAGCAAATCCAACATAGCTATTGTTTTGACCCAAAAGGATGATGAAGGAAAGGGAGAACATCTGATAGCATTCCATTCCCAGACCTTAAAGGATTATGAAACGAATTATAAATTTGTTGAAAGGAAATCATTTACCATTGTTAAGGGGCTCAAGAAGTTCTAAAACCTCATATCTTGCAACAAGGTGATTGTATATGTCACGCATTCACGTGTGCACAAATACATTATGGAAGGAGAAATCACAGAGAAAAGGGCTAGTTGGATTACTAAGATCCTTGAAAATGACATTGAGGTCAAGTCCACAAAGATCGTCTGAGGGAGAGGATTGTGTGAGTATTTAGCGCATGATCAAGAAATGGCAGCTGAAGAAGAACAACTCGAGCTGATCTTGATGAACAAACATAAGTCTGAAGGTTGCTGGTTGGCAGATTAGATGAGATTCATGCAGACTAGGAAATATCCGATGGGCGTCCCTTCTTAGAAGAGAAGATTCTACAGGTTGTAGAATAGCAGATATGCGCTCATCAAAGGAATCCTTTTTAAGAGGAACTTCAATGGAGTTTTGTTGCGGTGAGTCACCATAGAGAAATCAAAGAAAATTTTAGACATATTCCACAACAGTCCCACTAGCAGACACTTCTCTGCAAAGACCATCGCCATCACAATTATGTGTGCCGAATATTTTTGGCCTACACTATTTAATGATTCACACTCTTTGGTTAAGAGATGTAAGGAATGTCAATTATTCACAGGGAGAAGGAAGAACTCAACAATTCCCCTTAATTCAATAGTGGTTGATGAACCCTTTGCACAATAGGGCCTTGATTTTATCGGGATGATTAATCCCACCTCAAGTGCTAGACACAAATGGATCCTCATGGCTACAAACTACTTTACTAGATGGATGAAGGCCATGCCCCTAAGGAATGTGATGAAGGCGGAGACTGTGAACTTTCTCGAGGAACTGGTAACGAGATTTGGCCCACCAAAGACCATAATCTCCGACAACACTAAGGCTTTCCTGGGTTCAAAGGTATGTCAATTTGCACTCAGTCATGGCATATTCTTAAAAACATCTTCAAACTACTACCCGTAGGGAAATGGTCTAGCCGAGTCGACTAATAAGAATTTAGTTTGACTCATTTAATGAATTAGGTCGGATTATCAAAAAGAGTGGCATAAGAACCTCTAGGTAGTGCTCTGGGCAAATCGGATAACTCATAAGCAAGTCCTTAAGACTTCGCCGTATGAGCTAGTATACGGGAAGGAAACGTTATTGCCCGTCTCCATGGAAATTCCCACACTACATTTGCTCAAGTCTCTAGAGGTGAAACAAAATGGAGCCATGGAGTCCGGTTAGCTGAGTTGTTGGAGATGCAGGAAAAAAGAGAAAAATCCCTAACAACCATGTCTAACCGCCAATAGGTGGTTAAAAGGTTGACAAGAAGACCTTAGACCAGGGTCTGAAATGCGGGGACCTAGTGCTAAAATTCAATGAAAGGGCCACAAAGCCTAGCCTACACAAAAAATTTGATAGCCTGTGGGAAGGCCCTTTTTGTATTATTCAATGCAAGCAGCATGACACATTTGAACTAGAAACATGGAAAATGAAGCATTGGGGATTCCAGTTAACAAAATTCACCTCAAATTGTTCAATTAAGCTTCAATAATCATTTTGCCAGTGTAGATATGTAATTATGTAAATTTCCTTTTTGTTTTTGTTTTTTGTTTAGTCGGTCTTTCAAAACGAAACCCGTAATACAAGAAGCAGAGAATGGAACCCATAATGTAGAAGTGGAGAAAGAAAAATAGATAGAAAATTGATTAAAAGGTTGTATATTCATTATACGGTATTATATACTTTGGTATTACAATTTCAAAATGGCTCTTGGGCCATACTTTTTAGAGTATATATATTATGCAGTTTTTTGAGTATGTATTAAAAGCCTTTCAAGGCATATATACAAAAAATGAAAAAAGGGGAGTTCATTCTTCAAGAAGGAGCATCAACAATGTCAGCGACATCTAAAACAACTTCATCAACAACCTTGGGAACAACAACATGATCATTGACGTCAGCAAGAGCGTCAACAACAACAATGGCAAGTAGTGGAGGATACACCAGGTTTCTAAAATTGGTGTACCACTCCACACTGTAGAACAACAACACATTGTAGTAGTGTAGCCAAAAGTGGCAGGCACGAGTGACCCTCTAGCGGTGCTCTTCAATGGTCAGAATGCGGAACCTGCTCAGGAATGGCACCCACGACACCATTGCATCTTCTTCAATGTGTCTCCGAAGGTCACTCACCGTAGGAAGACCAATGCCATACACTGCATTTGCCACAACTTCTCCAAGGCCGCCAATGTAGCACTTCAGGAGGATTTCCAATGTGAGTCATAGGATCATTGGCTTGGGTACCTATATATCAAGCAGAGAAGCAACAAAATGGGAGAAAATGTTAGTATTAACCCTATACTTATCCTCATATTCTATGCAATCCATCCCCAATATCCACTTCATTGCTATAATTGCCAAAGAATGCTTGTTCTTCATTATGTGTTTCAGATGCATGTTAGAAATTTCACCTAAAAAGGTTGTCTGCGACTTATTGCTAGTGAGCCTAATTGGAGTATTCATTGCACCTATCTCTACCCAACTACCAAATGCTAATTCTTCCCAATTACCAAGTGCAATTCTATTGTTGTCTTAGGGTCTATTTATAGAAATAACCAAGGTACATGTGTGTGATAAGCATGATGTTGATCAGGTATCAACTTGAAAATCCCATCAAAAGCCAACTCAAAATTCCCACCAAGAGAAAACTTGAGAATCCCACCTAGTTGGGTCTGTTGTGTACGAATTGTTGCGTGCGAAGTTAAGGAGTAATTAATTAACTGAAACCGGTGGCAGTCCCAAGCAATCATCTCCACGGTCAAGTGATAATGTGTCACACTATGGGCATTTTTATTTCCCCAAGGATGAACTCCAATATTTTTATGTACTCATTACACTTTTGGCTTAATCATTCTTTTTAGGTTATTAATTGCAAAGCATGAGAAAGGTTTTGTATGCCTTCAATCGTCAGCTCAATTTCCCAGGAAATGATGTCGTAGGACATAATGACTAATTGTCATTATGAATTATTGTATTTTCAAAGGGCAAGAAATTCATTTTGCATGAACAAGAGAGTTGGTGGTACATGTCGAATTTATCGTAAAAAGTCAACCGTTGTCTACAACTCCAAGTCGAGAAAAGACTAAGTGTTGCATAAGAAGGAATGACACTGTCAAGAGTTGTCTGAGTATGTTGTTCATCGCTGAGAGCTTTGAGAGTAGAATTTCCAAGGAACCCAAGTGAATCATAGAAAGTTTGAGCATTGTTAAGGTCTACAAATTCCTGAAATGGCCTAGAATCTTCCGATGGAAGCACAAGGAGAGGCGACTCAAAGCTTATTTGACGCCATGTGTGCGACACTGATGGCCAACATTTTTTATAACATCTCTTATGCTTCACCTAGGATGCCAGAGAAGCCAAAGTGGGTTCGCATGCAGGCCACAAACAAGAAAGCTCACAGGGACCAAACCCTGATAACAAAGGAATGGAATAACATTCATGACCCTATCCTTAAAACCAACCTTAAGAGTCTTAGGGAAGCAACCTGTGAGAGAATGAAGCAGTCCACTAGCCAATAGTCTTTGGCATACAAGCTATGGTTATGCGGTCTCTCGTAGTATACGGTTCCTTTTGTGCATTACCACCCAGAACTAGTCCATGAATGCATGCGACATTTTAACCCAGATACCGACACCTTCAAAGGCTGGGAACTGAGGGTCATAATTAGTGTGGAGGCTATAAGGAATATGCTATGCATCCCTCTCAGAAAGGGCTATAGAGTAGAAAAGATGGAGACGTTCACTCCAGAAAAGGGGGAAGAGTTATGACAAACCAGAGATCTTGCTCTGAGCTTTAATAACCAAGAAACCAAAAGGCCTAAAGAATATTTTGTGAAGCCACCACAGATTTTGGTCACACACATTGCTTTTAGCTCAAACTTGTAGGAGGCCTTGTCTATGATGGCTTTTGTTTGCAACATTGATGGCGACAAGTACGTGCAAGAGTTTCAAATGGGTCTGGGTTTTCAGTTGAGGAGACAACATTCTTTATTCTAGTATGACTTCACGAAAGTCATCGTCCGAGAAATGCTGAGCCAAATCAAGGAATATAGCACACAATGAAAGTTCAGGTTTTCTTCTCTCCTCGCTCATATGTTTTTGCACCAGAACCCTAATTTCTTTACATAGGTACAGGGGAGTCTTATTGAAACAAGGACTCAAAACATAAATCTAAATGCAAATCACCACTCTCTTATAAAATAGAGTGTGACAAAGTCTAAAAAAATATAACTTAAAACATAATTGAAAAGGTAGAAGTTGATTAGGACTACAACTCTACTACAATAGTAAAACAAAAACGTGGACTGTGGAAAATGTCACGTTAGGTTCCCAATCATAGTAGGTTTCCTATCCTTTAGTAGTCTTATTAAATGACATGATGACTCACAATCATCTTGGTAAATAGATTCCTCCAATTCCACAACTACTACATTTTTCTTATTCTAGAACTTCCCCTACATCACTATCTGAAATTCCTTTGGCTACAGGCTACGCTTCTTAGTTGTTGTGGGCTACAGTATGCTTACTCTGGCTCCTTGTCTACAAATATTTAGTTCACCTAAACAAATACACGATACTAATAACCATAATTTAATCATAGTTATACACTACATTCCATACACATTCACACATTTTGACAATGCAATTACTAAGATACCATAATCATATTCCCATATACTAAAACCAGGTTCAAGTTGCATGATGATCATAAAAAGATAATAAAGTTTAGGAATATGTATGAAATGAGTATATGGAAATTTCTTAAAAGTATTTACTAAAAAACAAAAAAACTAGCTAATAATTGGCCTCATCAAATAGTTTTCCAACAAATCTATGGTATGATGAAGAGTGTAAGGTAGATAAAATGAGTTTGAAAATATCTGTAAGTGAACAAGTAAATAAAAAACTGTATGAAAAATTAGTAAGATCAAAAAAAGAGGAATACATGATAGTACGAAGGAAAAAACTAATTTCTCTTGGAAAGCACAATCCGAAGGGTATTTTGAGGGAATTGCAGTAGGATAGAGGTACTAATGAGAATAGCATCATAGACGTTCAATGGTTAGAATACATAAAAAAATTATATGAAAGAGACCAAGATAAAACCTACCCTTTGGCAATTAACACTAATGATAAACTTTTCTCCACAAAGGATAACAAGGTTGGTATTAAAGAATTGGTGGTGGGAAATGCTTGGGACATTGATGGGTTACAAACTGAATATCTAAAATGGGGTTTAGAGCTCTTGGTACCACATATCAAAAGGATTTTTAACAGGGTCAGTCAACATGGTTTCCCAAGAAAGTGGATGACGAGCATTGTTATCCCTCTCCACAAGAGTGGTGATGTTAACAAACCATCAAACCACCACACCATAATGATTAATCCTCTTTTTGGGAAGCTATTTACTTGAGCATGGTGGAACAAAGAATCAGTTGTTGGACTGAGAAGGAGGGTAAGAGGGTGAAAGGGAAAGCTAGTTTCAAACCAAAGCATTCTACAATTGACCATTACATCATTCTTAGGCACATGGTTGAAAAAGTTTGGGGTAAATAAGGTAATGAGGTGTTTTGCTATTTTGTTGACTTCAACAAGGCTTTTGAAACGGTACGTACCTAGAAACAAACTTTGGGATAGAATGGAACAACTTTGACTTTAAAAAAAGTATAGGGCTAATATCCATAGACTTTATGATCACGTTCGAGCCAAAATCAGAACAAAGGTGGGTTTTTTCAGATTTCTTTGGGAGTGACATTAGTGTCAAACAGGGTTTCCCTTCGTCTCCCACTTTGTTTGTGCTATACATAGGCAAGTTAGCAGAGTGATTCTAAGACAAGTGGGGAGGTGACGGTGTTCTCTTGGCCACTTATGTGATCAAGTTTCTTTTGTATGTGGATGACCTTACCTTAATGGAAAATTTTAAAAATAGTCTACAAGAACATCTAAAATATCAATGTAGAGATGCAAGTGAACATCAACAAAACCAAGGTCATGATATTTATATTGAAAAGAGATAGGAAGCATATAAATTTTGAGTTTGAGGGAAACTCTTTGCAAGTGGTAAATGAATACAAGTATTTGGGTCTCAATTTTTGCAACACTCTCAGTTGGGAGACTTGTAGGACAAAAAAAATTCAAGGGGGTTGTAAATCTCTCTAATTTCTTCAAAATAGATGTAGGTTAGCTGAGTTATGGGATTGGAAAAAAAAGAAGAAGTTGTTTGGGGTTGCTTGCATACACATGTGGTATTATATGGTTGTGAAGTTTGGGGCTACAACACACCGACTTTAAAATGGAGACAAATAGAAAGATTGAAAAAGAACCTAATCATAAGCAATTTCAAAATAAAAATTACAGTCCCATATGAGATTGTTCTGGCTAAAGCTGGTGTCTTTCCAATGGAAATGGTAGTGTTAATTTATTTATTAGGATATTTGAAGAGAATTGAGAATATGGGAATATGGGGGAACACTGATGGACCAAAATTGTGGCAGGAGAAAAATTAAATAGAAGGAAGAGCACATGGATGAAGCAAAATTTCAAGTGGATGGGAAAATGGGGCATCAACATGCATGAGTGTCCAAACACAAATGTAGAAATTGAAAGGTATGTAAAAGAGAAAGTCAAGAATATCATGTGGTTGAAACAACTTGGTTAGAAAAGAGAACACTATATTTTGCATTTTAACCCCACTTGTGATCACGAGCAAAAATAATACGTGGGAGAAGATATAAAGTGGAAGGCTAAAATGCTAATAGCCTAGTTAAGAACTAGCTCAAACCATTTGAGATGTGAAACAGGAAGATGGAAAATACCCAAAGAGGTGTGGGTAGATAGGATTTGTTGTTTCCACTCTTCGAGTTTAGTGGAGACAGAGTGGAACTACATTATGCAATGTAAGGCTTACGAGGACATCCGGTATAGTTGTTCGGATTTGATAAAAGTAAAATCATTAGAGACCTTGTTTGAAGAGGGGAAGATTACTAAAAAAGTAAGTTACCTGATCAAAATACACAACAAAAGAAACACAATCAACAAAGAGTTAAAAAACAACAATATATATAATTTGTGGGGTTAGCAATTATTTTATTTTTTGGCAAGGCAATTTCAATTTCATTTTGTGGGTCCCATTGACTAGCTGGTCTTGTGGACATAATTAAAAACATTCATTCATTCATCATTCAACACTAGAAAAAATTGACTGAGTTGAATACTTCTATTATGCCACATCACCTTTTTATGTTCCCTTGGGCAGTACGAAAGTCTCCAAAGAAACTATGATGAGATTGGTAATTCCTTCTTTACATGGTATTAATCCCTAAAAAAGCTTCAACTCCCTTTATTTGGATACTTTATTGACCACTTTGACCTTCAAACATCAACACTAGACTTGGCCTCAAAGTATTCTACATTCAAACACACATTTTGTCCCTTAATGAAAAATAATAATGGTACAACCTTGGCTGGTACAATAAGGCATAATTTCCAATGCAAATTAATACTTGGATTTTTAAATTATTTTTCTTCTACAATATTTCACCTCAACCCACTTTTGAAAATATCGTCTAATCATAATTGAAAGATCAATCTTTATTTGAATTAGAGAAAAACTAATTTTTTCATTTTTCTGTAAACCTCTATAAATTTATAAAAGCTTCAATTATTCATACTCCTACGTGAAAACTATGTGATTTCACTTGTAATTAACTAGGGAAGATATATCACCACCAAAACTAATTTCCCATAAGGTTTTCATCCTAGGGTTTAGCTCCAAATCCACAGTAAAGAGAAATAAAATAAGCATGAGAAAATGAGCTCCCAAATTCTCTTTTATATTTTCCCATATGAACATTTTTAAATTTCTGCTTAAAATATTTCATGCCCAATAATAAAGTGACTTTTTAATATTATTTTTAAATTTTCACTTAAGTCACTTTATTAAATTAATTAAACTAAAGCTATCCATAAAATGTACTTTATTTAGACAACTTTAAATTTATTAATTTAATTTATTCCTCGATGTCCCAAATTTAGCCTATGGGAATAAAATATGCTAAACGGGTTATTCCCACTACTCTTTGGAAGGGGACATTATATTCAGGCTCCCTCCTTGAGATTGCTTGTTCTCAAGAAATCAAAGATTAGGATGTTACAAGACCTACTCACCTTCCCACATAGCATCCTCCTTAGCTAAATCCTTATGTCTTATGAGATACTCCTTAAGCACCCTAATCCTCAATCTCTTACCCTTGACATCTAAGATATCATTAGGAATTAAGACCAATTTTCCCTCCTCATCCAACAATGGTAACTCTGGTGATGAATTGATATGCTGCCCAAGTTCCTTTTTGAGGCAAGAGACATGAAACACATTATAAATTTTACTATATTCTCAAGAAACTCCAACTCATAGGCTACTTCACCAACCCTTCGTGTAATGTTGTAAGGGCCATAGAATTGAGACTTCAAATTCTCTGCACTACTCTTCTTCAAAGAAGATTGTTTGTACTAACCTTGCTTATCTCCTTACATCTACATGTATTTAAGGCAAGGTGGTGACGTTAGATGCAAGCTTAAGGGAAGCCATTAAATGGATTTGACAACAAGATCTTTTTCAATTTACAATCCAAGATTACAAGTGCACTAAACCTGATCAATATCATTTCCAATTAAGGATTGGATTTTGCATTTTGCCTTTAAATTTGATTGTTTTCATCATCATTTTGCAAAGTTAATGCTTTCCTCAGCTTGTTTGTTTCATTGTGAGTTTGGCTTTTTGTGGCTGTCTCTCTATTTTACTGGTGTGAAGCCGATCCACTTGAGTTCCTATTCACAACATGGCACATAATGACCATTGAGTGGTGGTTTCGAATAGCTCAGAGTTCCATCCTAGGAACTATAAAATGGCAATGGTGATTCGTCCATGGGAGCTCCCGTTTGCGATTGCATAAAAGAGGAACATCTGCAACAGGTGTTCAAGGTAAAACACCCGACAATATTAAACTGCATTAAAACTTTGATTGGAGAAGAAATACTACATACTGGGTCGCAAAGAATAGTTTTTTCCTGCAAATCTCCTTTCCATCTTTCTATCCAATTTGATGGATTTGATTCAAAATTTCAAATCCCTTCAGTCTATTGCTAACAAAACTGTGAAGGAAAAATATTTTCAAGATGGTGCTTTGTTGCATTGTTCAAGGCTATGAATGTACACATGGTGAAGGGTTTATTGGTGGCCTCTTTCCCATATATTATCTCTATCACAAACAAAGGTATGTTGATACCTACAAAGCCCTCATGCCATCTCTACTCAAAGGGTCGTTGACTTATTTGTAGCAAGCTTTGAGTAGGTTTCACTTTGATTTTGATAAGGAGGAAATTGTCAACTTTAAAAGAAAATACCAAGCTCTTTCCTTTCTCTTGTCTCATTAGTGTGTTCAAGGTCTACAACAGATTGCTCCTATGCTAAATCATCAAGCCAATAGGGTTAATGTGCAGATTCCACATATAAACATTACAATTCACTCCCAAGCACGAGCTGCAAGTCAAGTTTAGATGTTAGCAGTTGAAGGCCAAGGAGAGAACTCGGTTAACCTGGGTAATAGGGGTGTTTAAAAAGTATTTTATGAAATCTTTTTGTTCATAACTAGTAGTATATATATATATATAATGTGAAGCCAGTATGGTAGGACCTGCTATGTAATGATTTGAATAGATCAATTTTGCTCAGAATTATAGTGCTTCTTTGGGTGGTAGGGTTTGTCATGTAATTTGTATAGAGAAACCAAATATCAGTTGGGTTTTGAACTATTTATTAAATTTTAAACTCTATATGTATTAAATCATATTATATTAATATATCTATAGGCTTATGGCCTTTTGTCTAAAAAAAAAAAGATTGTTTGTAAGGATGTAGGCTCGAGAAGACCAAATCTCTTGCCTCAAAACTTCTCTCTACTTTTTTGCCTATCTACACAATTTTTTATTGATTATGGACACTTTCAATATTATCCTTAAGTGAATTAAGGATATACTAACTCTCCTAAATCTAATCCTTTTCCTTAGGAACTTTTCTATCGCCAAATTCCAAGTCTATGAAAGACATAGCATCATACCCATATAACACTTGAAGAGGAATCATCCCAATTGACATATGATAGGTGGGATTGTAACAATGCTCACCTAAATGTAACCACTTGATCCAAGCCTTTTGTTACCCCGCCACAAAGTTATGCAAATATCCTTCCACCCATTTTTGACTATCTCCATCTAATCATTAGTCTAGGGGTGGTAACTAGTGCTAAGGGTCAAATCTCTGCCAACTAACTTGAATAACTTCTACCATAAAACACTAAAAAACCTACTATCCCAATCACTAACAGTATTCTTTGGTAACCCATGGAGTCTAAACACCTCCCTAAAGAACAAGTCTGCAACCTGAGATGCCTTGTACTTAGATGATATGCCAAAGAAATGTGCATATTTGGTCAACCTATCAACTACCACATAGATGCAATCTTTGGCTTGAACTCTAGGAAGACCTGCAATAAAATTTATGGATATGCTTTCCCACTTATTCTCAAGAATAGGTAATGGCTGCAATAAACCTACTAGGAAAGTGTGCTCTAACTTTTTCTACTAGCAAGTCATGCACTCAAAAACATGCCACAAGACATCATCCTTGAGACCCTTCTATGAGAATCTCTCTCTAATTTTTTTGTAGGTTTTGGAGTAAACCGAATATCCTTGAAGTGGTGTAACATGCATGGCTCTCAAAATATTCTCCTTCACCTTTGATTTAGACACCAAATAAATCCTATCCCTATGGTAGATGTCATCATCTACCACTTTGTACTTGTCATCCTAAACCTTTCCATCCATCAATTCACATGCAAATGTATTCTTAGAGTACTAAATTAAAAGATGAGACTTCCAATCAGCTGAAATTTTTTCCAAGGAGTAAATTGTGGGTTTCTTGGAAAGAGCATCTACAACAATATTCTTCTTCCCCTTCACATAATCTATGTCAAAAATCATATTCTTGAATTTTACTGACCCACTTCTATTGACGCTCATTCAAATCCTTTTGATTCAAGAAGTATTTAAAACTATTACGATCTATTTTGAAAACAAATTTTCCACCTACCAAATACTATCTAAACTTTTGCAACACATGCATGATGGCAAGAATCTCCTTATCATAGATGGAATATAATCTATTTATATCATGGAGCTTTATGTTCTCGTAGGTAATGGGATATTTTTTCTACATAAGAATTTCCCCAATTCTCTCACTTGAATCATCACACTCCAAAACAAAAGGCCAAGAGAAATTAGGTAAAGCCAAAATAAGACAAGTTCTCATTACCTCTTTGATTCTATCAAATATGCATTGAGCCTCCTCCATCCACTTGAAATCTCCCTTCTTAGTGAGATTTGTATGAGCTGCACCAAGTTAAGAAAACCCCTTAATAAACCTCCTATAATAACTACATAGGCCATAAAATCCCCTGAACTTTGTTAGTGTCTTGAATGGGGGAAAATCTAAAATAACTTGTATTTTCTCCTGATGGACTTGAACTCCATTAGCACCAATCACATGTCTCTAATAAAGGATTTTTCAATCCAAACTCAAACTTAGAAGACTTAGAAAATAGATACTATGCCTCCATGATTCCCAATACCTCATCCAAGCACTTGAGATGGTCCTCCCAAGTCTTGTTGTAAATAAGAATATCATAAAAGAACACCAAAAAGAATTTCTACAGTTGTTTATTGAAAATATGGTTCATGCAAGACTAAAAGGTTGGATGAGCATTGGTCAACCCGAAGGGAATGACTAGGAACTTATAGTTCCTATAGTTACACATGAATGTTGTCTTGTGTATATCCTACTCCATTACTCTAATATGGTGGTATCTGAAATGAAGATCAATCTTCAAAAAATACACTATGCCATGTAGCTCATTCAAAAGCTCATCGATATGAGGAATGTGATACCTATTTTTTATCTTCTTATTAAGTGCATGATATTCAATGCACATCTACATGATCACATCCTTCTTCTTCACTAGTACAACTAAAGAAGCAAAGATACTTAAGCTAGGCCTAATGCATCCCATGTCTAGAATCTCCTTAATCATTTTCTCTATCTCCTCTTTGAATCTCTTCATATGCCAATAAGAAGTGGTAATTATGGGCTTAAAGCCCTCCTCTAGCTCAATCACAAGCTCAAAAACCTTGCTTGGAGGTCTTCCAACTAGAATATCACCAAAAACTAGATTATGCTTATCCAAAACAAATTGGATATCCACATGGTACGATCAATTACCGTTAGAAAGGATTTTAGAAGAAATAAAAAACCAAGCTACTTAAGCAACATCGCCACATCTAAATATACTCTCCATATTCTTGGTTGACATGATCCTAAGTGCACCATTTGATATACACCTTAAGACAACCTTCTTTTTGTCCACTATTAACTTAAGCTCCATGGTCTAATTTTTTTTTGTATTTTCCCAAGGATTGTAACCACTAGACCCCAAAGACTACATTGGTCTCCCCAATTCCCACTACATAAAATCATCGGTCATTGTGTAGTACCCAATTCTATGATTAGTTATGGTACTTGCTTAGTCCAAGTCACAGTGAAACCGTTATCAACCATTACACTAAATACCTCAAAATCCTTTGTCTATAAACCCCTCTTGGCCACCAAATCCTCATCTATAAAATTGTAGGTTGCCCCACTATCAATTAGTACCATAACTTGCTACCCTTGTAGAACTCCCCTGGCTGTAAATGAATTATATTTAAGAGTTATAGATAGGGGAGCAATGATTCCTCCCTTCTCTTACTCCAATGGGTGTCCCTCTCCATCTGTGGTCTCCCCATTTGAATCGACCTATTCATTACCAGTAGCTCCTTCATTATTTTCTTGCTTGTCATATGAAACCACCTTTATATAATGAACCTTCTCTTTCCCCAAACACCTATGGATAGACTCCCAAGGTTATTTATAAGAGAAGCAAATATTTTTCCTATGAAGTTTGTTTCTAACCTCATTTTCCATATAAGCCTTCTTTGGCCACTCTTTATGGAAAGGTTTCTTATCCTTTTTTGATAGAAATCGTTTAGGTTGGAATTTTATTTAAGAAGCCGAACTCTCCATATTATGAGCCCTCTTGATAAGATTCTATAAAGTAATTGGATCAAATTCCTTGACCCAACCACAAAGAGGTTCTAATAGTCCCTCTATAAAAAAATAATCAACCTATTCTTAGATATATCTGTCACCATAACCAAGAGTTTTAAGAAATCTGATATGTATGAGTAAATTGACCCCACCTGTATCAACTATGCCAACTCTCTAAAATTTAGTTCAAGGCCCTTCTTGTTCAACATGTCAATCAACCTCTGAGTAAAATCAATGTATGATATGATACTAGCATGTCCCAAAGTGACCAATATGTGGTACCACCACTCATGCGCTTCTCCATATAGATACAATGTGACATAGTTAATAGATTTAGTTTCTAACATGGGATTGAGTTGAAAGTATGTATCTAACTTTTGCACCCATGAATGTGTCATGCATTTTTTATAACCATCATAGCTAGGAATAGTGAATTTACCTACCTTATGCTACAAAACCTAATAAGAACCATGTCCCCTATCTCCCTAAGGCCTATTCTTGTACTTAACCTGACAAAAATCAGCTAAGGACATAGATGCATGAAATTCACCTCCCAATGATTGACACTCCCTCAAATAATCTGTAAACCCTTCACCACCATCCTATTGTCCTACTTGTCCTCTGGGTGGTGCCTCTATAAAATTAGGCATTAGAGGCCTATGTGTAGCTATACTAGCCACCTTGGAATTATTTACTGAAATATTAGTGTTACTTGCCTCTCCATGGTTGCCATTAGTTCCATTGTGTTCATGATCACCCTGATTTCCATCATTGCCATTACCATTGTTACCTCTATTATTATTATTATTATTGGTATTTATAGTTTACATCATTTGGGTCATTAAATGTACCAACTATTGCTGCCCTCTTGTAAAATCATTAAAAATCTATATGGTACTAGGACTCTTTTGTTCATGTCTATCACCCATAACTCCTTCTGAGTCTGAACTAAGAGCACCTCTCCTTCTCCTATAAGTGACAAATTTTGTATCCTTTGGATTCATGAATAAATTTCAGAAATTACTTATGATAGCCCTCTAGGCCGGCAAGATCAATTGAATTTGATACCACTGTAAAAATGTGACCAAATTTTGATACCAAAATATTATAATTTTCACAATTTATATGGAACACGCATTTTGTCAAACAATTGTATGTTGATGGTTTGGTTAAGTTTTTATAAATTGTTTGATAGGGTATGTTATATTCTCAGCACAACAAACTCTACAATGCTAGAATTTATTAATGACTCATTCACACATAATATAATTCCCAAATTAATTAATAGATAATATTTTTGTGATTATAATTAGTGTTGATATAGAAATGTCCAACTCGAAAATTGTATCTTAGATTGTGACAATAAAGATTTATGCACACACATATATAAAAATACCATTGTTGACCTGATATGAACAAAAAATTTCGATAAGCATTTACTTTGTATAACCTTTGGCCATTTTTCCCATGGTACAACCCCACTTGAATGGTATGATAGCTACAAGGAAGGTGTTGACCCCTTTTGTGGATGCTAGCAGCTAGTTTACTAGCTCTTATAGTAGCAATTTTTCTTTACTTTAGCATTGTGAAACATTGACTAGGTTGAATGATTCTTTGATGCCACGTGACCCCCTTTTTATGTTCCCTTGGGTGGTACAAAAGTCTCCAAAGAAATTGTGATGAGACTGGCAATTCCTTCTTTACATGGTAAGGCTCCCCAAAAAATATTTAACCCCCTTTATTTGGATACTTTATTGAACCCTTTGACCTCCAAACATCGGTGCTAGACTTGGCCTAAAGTATTTTACATTCAAACACACATTTTGTTCCTTAATGAAAATAATAATTGTATGGCCTTGGATAGTATGACATGACATAATTTCCAATGCAAATTAAATAATTGGATTTTAAAATATTTGTCTTCTACAATATTTCACCTCAACCCATTTCTAAATACATCGCTTGATCACAATTAAAATATTAATCTTTATTCAAATTGGAGAAATACTAATTTTTTTGTTTTCTTTCAAACCTCCAAAAATTTATAAAAACTTCAATCGTTCATACTCTTGCATGAAACTTGTGCGATTCTACCTACAATCATCTAGGGAAGATATCTCACCACTGAAATTAATTTCCCATAGGATTTTCGTCCTAGGGTTTTTCTCCAACAAGAAGCTCAAAATCCACAATAGAGAGAAATAAAATAAACATGAGAAAATGAGCTCCCAAATTCTCTTATAGTTTATTAGGCAAACCTTTTTACATTTCCACTTAAAATATTTCATTAAAGCCTAATAATAAAGTGACTTTTTAATAATTTTTTAATTTATACTTAAGTCACTTTATTAACTTAATTAAAATAAATCTATCTGTAAAATATACTTTATTGGACAACTTTAAATTAATTAATTTAATTTATTCCTTGATATCTCAAATTTAGTCTATGAGAATAAAATCTGTGAAAGGGGACATTACAACATGCGTCATACTTGATTGGTTAATTAGGTTCTACTTCTCCCTCATCATTCCTTGATTAAAGGCAATTAGGTGTCATATTTACCTCATCAATGACACCACTACATCTACTTGTTAAGTCAACTTCAATCTTCTATGAAGTTAAGTCAACTCCTCTTGGATGCATGTCACTATGGCTTACTCATCCAAGAGGCTATAATTGTACTTTATTTTGAATGCTAGAAAAATTATAAGGCAATTAGATTTCTAATTTATATTCATCCATATTGTTTATTTTAACTTTAGTTAATAAGGATATGTATCATCCATGATTGAAGTCAATTAGGTGCCACTTCTACCTCATCATTCCTTGATTGAAGGAAATAAGGTGCCACCTTTGCCTCATAAAGTAACACCACTACCTCTGCTTGTTGAATTAGCTCTCCTCTTGTGTGAAATTAGCTCAACTCCTCTTGGAAATGTGTCATTGTGCCTTACTCTTCAAAGAGGCTATAAATAAGGGTATTTTATTTAAAAACTATAAAAAATTATAAGGCTCTATGAGAATACAATTTTTTTTTGGGAAAAGGCTAATACCTTTATTATCTATTTTACCTTCAATCAATAATAAAAATAGTCATCTTTGATTGAATTTAGTTAGGTTCCACATTTACCTCATTATTCCTTGGTTACAGGTATTTATGTGCCAACTTTCCCTTGTCAAGTGACGCCACTACTTGTACTTGTTGAGTTAGCCCCTCTTTTGTGAAGTTAACTAATATTTGATGAGTGCCACTATGACTCACCCATCCAAGAGCCTATAGACAAGTTTATTTTCTTTTCAATATTAGAATTCTATTCATCTAGGTTTCCAATATCAACTTTAATATAGTAAATTTTATTTGTAATCAGTTTAATTTCTAAAGGTCCTAAAACTCCTATTAGGGTTGATTCTAAAATCTTATAGTTTAGTACTTACTTTTAACCTTGTCATTAAGTATCCCAGTTTGGTGCTTAATTTGATAGATTCTAATAGGCATGCTAATTGAAACCAACCTTAGCCCTATTGTTTCAATTAATTTAAATCTTGATCTCTAAAAAAAACTTAGATCTTACTTTTTCCCCTACTTTTGTTGGAATTACAAGTGGCATGAGTGTAATTATATCAACTAGCCATAACTACAAGAACAATTTTATACACTTTATTCAAATTCATTTTTAAAAAAATTCCCTAAATTGCATTCTATCCAAAATTGTACCATTTCCAATTAACTTGTACATAAAATCTTTTTAATTTATACCTAGGATAGCTTATTCAAAGGCGAGTATTGGGTAATTATAATAACCAATTTCAAGCATCTAATTTAACATTCATTCGAGCATTTAAACCATATTACTCTATATTAGTAATAATGATTTTTTATTATCCATCTTGCATTTTATGTGTAATCTATTTTTTTGGGTTGACTATGATGCCATTGCACCCATATTTTTGGTGAATATAGTATAAAAATACTTCTTTGTGTATAAGTTATTCATCAAAAAATTATCTCATACAAATTATGGAAATAATTAGGGGGTTGACATAGGTGTAAGGAAGTAACACACTTTAATCCTAGCAAAAAAAGCTCCTAAATGAATTCTTTAAAAGTACCTTGAACATAATTTAGATATTATAATAGTTGCAAAATATGTAGGATTAGCCCATTGATAGCGATAAAATTATGTTGAACTATATAGAATCACAAGAGAGCCAAACAAAATTGTAAGTATGATTATGCCTAGGAGTAGTGTAGAATATGGATACACATGATTCAAAAGTGACACTACGGATGAGGTTAATAGTTAGAGAGAAATCTTGGAGTGTGTCTATAATATGAATTAATCACATCAACTATTATCATTATCAAAGATCCAAGCACTTTCTAACCTCTTGTTTACTTGATCATTTACTTCTATTTCTTACTCAACTCAATTATATTTACCTAACATTTTATTAGTACTAATTTGTATTTAATCCTTGATTTAATATAATTTTTTTAAAGGGAATTTTCTTCTCCACATTTTTGTGAACTCAACTTGTTGAACCACCCTAGCTTTCCCTTATAGTTGTGTCCCATTTCTTTATGTTTCTCATGTAATAAATATATTTTAATTTTCATATTAATTATATGTGGAATTTAATATTATTTTTATACATATCTATTTAATTTTTTTATCTTAACTAATTTCTAACCTTACACTTATAAGATTCCTAGATTGAACCCAACAATGACAATGGACCAAACCAATGTGCCCATAATTAAAAATTTAAACACTATGGTCTATCTCATTCACAATGAATCATTTGATCATGATTATGATCTTCCAAAAATGGAGGAATGATGAGTCCTGAAATTGCCCTCATTTCCTTGTTTTAAGTTTCACATTTCTTATGAAATTTCTAATAGTTTCAAGACATTATCCATAATTTTCTATTTATCCTAAGTATTAAATCATTAAGGATGGTATATATTATATTTCTAAATGATTGTGTGTATTTGTGAATGTATATGAAATGTGGCAGTGTTCTATGTTAATTATGGCTATTAATTATGAAGTTATGATTTTGAGAGAAACTAACCCCTATGCAAAAAGGGACCAACCACCCATATCAAAGGATGTTTGTCAACCCAAAACCAAAGGAATGATCACCTACAAAAAAAGGTGCAGTCACCTACAGTTAATGCAAGCAATGGTCGAATATTATGGAAATGGTTTTTTATAAATTATTCTATTTTTATTGATGTTGTCACCAAAAATACTGAAAATCATGGAGATAAGAAGATATTTGTGGTAACAATAGATCATTATTCATAAATGAGTTATTCCATGTTCTACATGTTTTTAGTTATAACCACCTTCTTTATGATAAAAATTCTTAATGAAATTATGCCACTCGCACCTCTGTAATGTAGTAGCAACCCACCCTTGTAGCCAAACACTTCCAAATCATCTCATACATGTTCATTCTTTTACTAGGAAATTTAATTCTTACTCCAATTATCAATTCAATTAGAAAATTCAAATTGACATACATAGAAGTGCACAAAAAACTGTTAGCAACCCACTTTTTGAAATTTAATTTGAATATGCAAATATATTTCAATTGTTATAAAAACTTGTACATTTGAAGTTCCAACCTTCAGATCTACAAGAATACATGTGTGGATCACAATTTATCCACTCATAATACCGTACTAAAATTCAGGCTGAAATCCTAGAAAAATCATTTCTGAATGCTAGAACTATGTTGCAGACAACCTTGTGACAAACCATTTTTTGAAATTTAATTTGAACCAGCAGATGAAAATATTTTCTTAAAAATTGTATAAAGAAAATCCCATATTCATCTATATGAATACATGCTCACAATATTTTTTCTACCAACAACACTAAGTTTAAATTCAACCCCAAAACTCTAAAAAAATCTATTTCTAGGCACTGGAACTGTGTTGCAAACTTCATCAACAACTCAACCTTTTCTCACTCCTTAATTTGATGCTCCCCAAAATGACTATGCAATAAGAAAGGGAATTTTCTCTTTTTCCCCTTATCTCTTCACCTTCCTCTCCCCAGTTTGGCGTCCAACAAATCAACCCAAGAAATTTGAAAAGAATCAAATTTATTTTGATTTTGCATTTTATTCTCCAACATAAACACCCCTTTCCATTCTTCCACAAAGCTCAACAAAATAATTAAAATATGGGAAATATATTTGGACTTTACTCTACTGCAAATGAATTCACCAATTAATGAAATTGATCCAATAACAAATATATTAGTATTTTATATTTTAATGGAAACAATGAATTCTAAACAATTATTTACAAATAATCAAAATAACACCTCACACCTCTAGATGGAAATTGAAACTAAAAAACAAACTGCATTTTTTTGTTGATTCTAATTACCTGTGGGCCCGAATGCTCCTGCATCAAACACGCCGGGTAAGAAAAATTTTGTGAGCTTGGGCTCACAAAATGGAGCTGAGTAGTACCTGACTACTCTTTCAAGTTGCAAGCAACATGTAGCATGCTCCCATGCTAAATTGGTACCTTGCATATTTTTTCTTCTTTCTCTTCTTTCAACACCTTGTCGGAAGGTTTGACATATTTCTTTGTCAAATCTACTCCTCACTGTCACCTCCTTGTGTGGAATTTCTTCCACCATGAGCTAACCTCTCTCTCTCTCTCATTCCATCTTCCTCTCATTCTTTCTCTTGTGAGATTCAACCCACCATGAACCATCCACCTCCACCTAATGCTTTCTTCATGCTCTTTGTTTGTGGGATCTTTCCCACCATAATCCAACCACCTCCACCAAACTCCACTTTCATCTTCCACCTTTGTGGGAATTAACCCACCACAATCCATCCTCTTCCTCCAAGAACTTTCTCCCCAACGTTCACTCTTCACTTTACCAATACCGGTAATGATATTCGAATCATAAAAATTAAATATTTTCATCATCCCCATTTTTGCAATTACATATTCTTCTTCAACATCTCTTTATGCTATACCAACATGATGGATTTCTCTGGGCTGCACCTCAACTCTTAACACCTCCATGCTTTGCTTATCCACATTTTCAAATTTAAATTGATGTCATCCAATAGAGATTTCATAATTACAAAAATCAAACTTTACCTTTACTTCTACAATCTTGCCTCTTTCACTTTCAGCTACAACATCTCCATCTTCACCATTCATCCCCACCATCTTCTTTGTGTCCTCTAAAGGACTCACCACTACTGTAACTTGTTTGGCCTCTTCAAGGGATATAATTTCACCTTGCTTCTCAACATCTACTGAAAATTTTGTTTTGTTCCCCTTTTCGATGCCTTCAACAAGACATGTCTCAGCTGCAAACTCCTCTTTGTTCTTTCCTGCGACTAAAATATCTTTTTCAACTCTTCGTGGAGCTTTTGATTATCCACTTCCTCCCAATATTCTTCCAAAAATGGGATTATCACCGGTATCCTCATGATCTGTCTCGTCCTTTTATTTGAAGACATCTTCTCACTCTCTCAATCTACAACTTTTACAATCTGTACACACATACACAATTTCTAGAGCTAATGCACTCTACAATTGCAAGTAATCCTTGCAACAAAATTCACACTCACCCTATCCTCTACCCAACCAAGATTCTGGAAGATGCTCCTCTCAAGACTTCCTCTACCCACTTTCGATCTGTGGAGGAAGTTCATGCACCTTCTACCCAGCTGTATCTCCACTAGAGGACAACCAACACACTTCGCTTCTTTGCAGTTGCAAAAGTTACAACAATTTCCTCTCCACACTTCTCTTAGCGAGCTACCAGCTTTGATACCATTTAATGCAATCAAGGGGGTACCTTTCCAGACAACCCACCCTTGTAGCCAAACACTTCCAAATTCATCCCACTCATGTTCATTCTTTTACCAGGAAATTTAATTCTTACTCCAATTATCAATTCGATTGGTAAATTCAAATTGACATACATAGAAGTGCAAAAAAAACTGTTAGCAGAACACTTTTTGAAATTTAATTTGAATATGCAAACAAATTTCAATTGCTATAAAAACTTGTACATTTGAAGTTCCCACCTTCATCTACAAGAATACATGTGGATCACAATTTATCTACACATAATATCATACTAAAATTCAGGCTGAAATCCCAGAAAAATCATTTCCGAATGTTAAAATTATGTTGCATACAACCTTGTGACATCTACCACTATTTTGAAATTTAATTTGAACCAGCAGATGAAAATATTTTCTTCTAAAAAATTGTATAAAGAAAGCTCCCATATTCATCTATATGAATACATGCTCATAATATTTTTTCTACCAACAACACTATGCCTAAATTCAACCCCAAAACTCCAAAACAAATCTATTTCTAGGAATTGGAACCGTGTTGCAGACTTCATCAACAACTCAACCTTTTCTCACTCCTCAATTTGATGCCCCCAAAAATGACTATGCAACAAGAAAGGACCTTTTCTATTTTTCCCCTTATCTCTTCACCTTCCTCTCCCCAGTTTGGCGTCCAACAACTCAACCTAAGAAATTTGAAAATAATCAAATTTATTTTGATTTTTCATTTTATTCTCCAACATAAACGCCCCTTTCCATTCTTCCATAAAGCTCGGAAAAATAATTAAAATATGGTCCAAATATATTTGCACTTTACTAGACTACCTTTTATAATTTGGCAAATGAATTCACCAATTAATAAGATTGATCCCACAACAAATATATATTAGCATTTTATATTTTAATGGAAACAATGACTTCTAAAAAATTTCCTACAAATAATCAAAATCATACCTCTAGACATAAATTGAAACTAAAAACCAAACTGCATTTTTTTTGGTTGATGTTGATTGCCTGGACCTGGATGCTCTTGCATCACTCTACATGATTAGTTTCCTATTTTGTTTATGGTAGGAATAAGTCCTCTCCCTAATTTTTTTGGATGAGTTGATATTTTTTTACAAGTAGTTTAGAGTCCAAAATAGTTAGACTCTTAGGATCTTATATATAGTAGATCCTATGTAAAATCAAAGATCTAGTGATAGCAATTTTGGTTATCAACACTTTTGTCAATGAATACTTTGTTATCAATTTTTTTTATCTTTTCAAAATGCAATAAAAATGGATTTGGTCAATCATATATAACTTTGAGTTAATATTTGAATTGAGATATTTTGGTATTGCAACTACTCATGCAAGGGCCACTTTAGGTAATTGCAATACTCCTCATAGTTTAAATTTTTATTAATATTAGAATAAATTATTAAGCTATATTTATTGATTTGAATTAATTTGATTAAATGATATGTAGTAAATCAATTGCTATCAATAGTTGTTTAATAAGTTGCATACAAGTCGTTATAGTATAACTGAGTTTTTTAGTCACTATATTTATAGGAGTATCTAATTGTAGCAATTGTTATATAGTTAAGTTTGTTTCTAGATGAGTTTATTTTGAGTTATTTTTTTTTTCAGATAAGCTTGCTTTTGGTTAAGTCTTTTATACACAACTTCTAGGATAACTTAGAATCCTTGACTGCATAAATAGTGCTAGCGCTGTCCAAGAAATTATAATTCCCTGGTTGATAAATTAAATGTAGCATGTCTAATTCAATGATTTTCTTAATAAGGGATTTTTTGGTCCATTGAGTTGAATGCATGCCCCCTCTACATCAATTTATTGGACATAGATGGAGTTCGTCAAGGAATATCACTAATACTACTCAAATTCTTAGATATATTTTTCTATTCTTGAAAAATGTTAATACTTTGAATCTAGTTGAGGCCCTTCATGGCATGCTTAAGGAAAAAACCTATAGAATGGAGGTTATTTGAAATATTGGTTCATTATAAGGTATGTTTATCAATATATTTTAATGATACATCAACCCTCCACACTCAAGATTTCTCTTATACCATTCATTCTCAGACCCTATCTCCTACATTTTTTATTCCATGCACATGAATTTCCTCATTTTCACTTCTCATCCATCTGGTAAATTACTGCTATTACCATTAGTCCTCTAATAGTTCCCACTTCTCATATCCAACACAACCCTATTTTTCCCCCTCAAGCATCATGCATTAATTATTATGCCTTCCTCTACTATATCCAAACCCATATATACCCCTTCCATTATCACCCATTTACCCACTTCCATTTCCATTTCCATCATTCATCTCTCCACCATTCACACAATTATAAAGAGACAATGAAATTAAAAGAAAGGTAGGAGATTTTCCTCTCCAATAACTATAAAGGGCATCACTAGTGAGATAAACCATTATTCACTCTCTTATTATATCTTATTTTATAATTTCCCCATGGGTTATGGGGCCTTAATATTTGAAATGTACACCAATAAAGGAATCCAACAACTCATTTGCACTTTTTCAATGCCACTAGTTTAGACTACATGCATGTTGATAGACTATATGCCAAAAAAATTCCATGAATATTGAAGGATTATGCAATTGAGTGAATATTTCATTGACTCATGGTTAGGTTGAATCCTATGTGTAGCTTGCTAATTCCCTTGCGCAACACTTTTAAAATGTTAATATTTTCCTTAAGGTAACTATGTAAAATTTGGTTGAGTATAGATAAGGACCAAATAAAAGAACTCATGAGTATGTTGATTATTTTTTATCCTTGTTTGAAAAAATAAATTACTAAATACCTGATGATGAACTTCAAAGATTGTTTGTTAAAATATTATTTCCAGCCATTCAAGATAAGAGATATCTTAATTATAACTATGCTTAATTTATGAATTTGTGTGAAATTTTTAGGCACATTGAGCAAAACTTTTTAGAATAAAGTGCATTGAAATATGGTTCTTCACATCCTCCCTTAAACTTATCCCATCCTTCTAAGTTTCAACTAAAAAATATTTCAAGAATGGTAGCAATATTCCACATAAACATGGTGTTTCCCAGGCCTTCTATAAATAATGTTACTAAAATTTCATAAAATTCACAAAATTTCATCGTCCCTCCATGTGGTGTTTCAATACTTTTTAGGGGCTAACATGATAATCTTAGCTCCTAATATCCCTATTCATACATCTATTTATGTTCCAAAAGGTTATAATGCAATAAAATTATGATATCTTAGACTCAATTTTCATGCTATTAAAAAATTTCATGTATTTGAGGAAAAAACTAAGATCTCATTCATAATAACATGATTCACGTGGAAGAAATTAATGATGAGGGTAACAATTTCTCACTCTAATCAAAACTTATAATTTTTTATAATCCCTTCCCACATGCCCAATCTAATTGGAGATACATAAAACTGACCACTTCTTAACAACATATCCAATATCACCACTCTTGACACACTTAACATCCTAGTCATAACCACATTCACATCATCTCAACACTAATTAATTAGACAAATTATATTTATTTTATTAATTAGGACTTATCCTCTAATATTCCCTCCATCATCAACTTAATTAAACATTAATGAAACTAAAATCCTACATCCATTTTCTCTAATCGATTCAATAATCTAATTATTTGATTAATTATCTTAAAACCCCAAATTATAGTCTAATCCCTCACTAATGGGAGAATCATGTCACATGCATAGTTTAAAATGAAAATAAAAATAAAAATAAAATATCAATCCAAAGTAAACTCAACATTCAATCTTATTAATCAAATCAACTAAAATAATTCTGGTCGCCCATCTCCAACTACTTTTAATCCAAATTCAAACTATATTTTAATCCCCACCATCCATCCAATTAAGTCAATCCTAGCTCTCCATCCACCAACCACTAACATTTAATCTCTCTTCCCTCCTAAAATTCAAAATCAAATTTCTTTTCAAGCGATCCTAGCCCTCCATCCTAAACCAATCTCAACCATCCATTTATCCTCATAAAATCTATAAATTAATCCATCCCCAATCCATTTTCAAAGAAAGACATTGGATACAACAAGGTTATGCTAGAATTCTTGAGCAAATACCTTCATTCTCTCCATCAACAAATTAGGAGCACATCCATGATATCAAGAGGGTGTTGGTAAGAGAGTTTTGTTGTTCTCTTATAATTTAGTATGCATTCTCTTTCACTCTAATAGAAGTGCAACTAAATGTAAATTATGAACTTGTTTTTTACATTATTCTATCCTCTTATTCTACAGTTTTGTATGCACATTTTTTACATGCCTGATATAATTAAGTAAATGTCTTATGAAACAAGCTCACTTTTCTGCAAATGGCACATGAATATGTCCCTTTAAATTGTGAATATTTTCTGCGAGCCAGTTACCAATGTCTTTCTTACTTCCTATTTGTTTGTTTGAATCCATTTGCTGCAACTGATCCATGATATTATTTATTTATTTAAAATATGCTGTCAAACTGTTCGTAGCCTTGTGCTGTCTACATGACAATTTTCTTTGAGGCATTTAAAAAAATGATCGTGACATGAATCCATGACTTTACATAGTGCCCAATATGCCCGTCTGTATGAAATTTAATAGATTGATTTCCCCAAACTCAATTAACTCCAAAAAGCATCCCTGCTTAGATATTCAAATACGAAAAACTACCTAAACTTCATTTTTGTACTTTTATAATAATCTTTTATGTGATCTAGAATGGACTCCAACGTCAGAATTCCTGTAGCCTTTAGAAATCATTCTCATTAAGAAATGATCTATAAATATGATTTGACTGCATTGCAATTTTGTTGGTGACAAATACAACAAAGACGGTTGTCTAAAGGGAAAAAAATGTGGCAGAACGAATAAGCTACACGAAATGATGTATACAATGATAAAAATACTAATGTATACACACTATTCAATGCTAAGTTTAAATCCTTTAGCATAGCTTTCATTTATGTCTTTGGATCAAACTCTCCAGCTTAGGATGCTGGTCACAACTTGTATTTAGCACCCTTAAAAGCCAGAACTACAAACTAGGTTTTGCTTTGTATCTACTTACTGAAGCAACAAAATTCTAGTGTTTCTTCAAGGTTGATGAATTAGTCTCTCTCTCACTACAATGAATGTCGTCATGCTTAAGTATTACTCTAATTATACTGATTTATCTACAAAGAATAGTATTCTGGCTAGATTTGATTTGCACCAATTCCAAGCAGGCATACGAACCCACGTGAACATCATTACCAAGGTGTTTTTGGCAAATCTAAACAAGTGATATTTGATGACAAGACTGGAGATCTAATCGATGGTCACTAAAGCAAAATCATTCAGCGACTAAAATAAATTATAGCCCAATGAAGTCCATTCTTGCTGCTCTACTAGAGTTTGTAGAGAAATTATTTGTGATTTTATTTGAAGTTGAAATATTGCTGCCATCTCATTTAATAAAATTGCCAAGCTTCTGGATTAACTTTTCATCTTAGAAACGGGTGCCGTTTGAAAACTAGTTATCTTTAATTGACATTTGTATCTACCATTCTACAGAAACTGTAGACAAATAATATAAAGTGCTTTTGTTGTTAATAATATTGTTGCTTAAACATCTGAAATAGCTATCACGCTTTCATGACTGTGAGTGTGCCACAATAGAGCAGGAGCATTGACACTACATTGGATAATGAAAATTTAATTATTGATTAGTCACTATCCTCTTAGCGTCCATGTGAATATATTATAATGTAAAAAAAAAAAAGGCAAGCATCTTCCTATTTTCAATTGTGTATATCTAATGATTGTTTTATTTTATTCAGATTATTGTGCTTAATCTTGTTAGGATTTTTGTGACTAATCTATTTTGGGTAAAGAAGATATTGTATGTCAAGACAAATTTCTATTAATTTATGATGATTGTAGATCGGTTTGTAGAAAACAAAATATCTAAAATCGCTTTCATACATCTTTATTTTCTTAAAGAATAAATCTTTCTTGTGTGTCTTATTTGTTTTCATTTTTGTTTTGTGTGTTTTTGAAATAGGTTGCATATGTTCTCTCACTCCACAAGATAATTTTGAGAATAAAAAATAACCTTTTTTGCACTTGCATATGTTCTCTCTTCACACATTATGGTAATCTTGGAGATCAAAAACATGTGTCACCTTTTATATTTTTTACTTTAATAGGCATGGCTTAGATTTTATCACCAAGTGGTGGCTAAAGTCCTCATGTGTTGACATGGTATATAAATTGGGAGGAAAATTGAAACACTTTTCCCTTTAGGGTGTATTTGAAATTTTGGGATAAGTTTGGAAGTGAAGGAGGAGAGTGAGCTACACTCTCATACTAAGCCATTATAAATACATCTTTATTTTACAAATTTGGGCCTCACATAACCTTGGGTATATTGAGGACCCCCCTAGAAAACCTCAAGTGCAAGCCTAGTATAGCGAACCCATCAGTTGTTTGGTCTTTGTAGTGCACCTATGAGTGGTTAGCCCAAAGAAATTAATCACATTGTATTTGTAGAAATAAAATAGTAGGCTACATGCTTGTCTCTCATGCCCATGTTCAACCTTGAGGATAAAAATGGTTATTGCCTTGCTATTAATATGAAAATACTATTTATGCTTATGTTAGAGTATATTTGTGGGCCTACATAGTCAAATGCTTCCACTTGAATAGTTAGGATGTTTGTGTTTCTTCATTATCATCTTATTTATGTTAAACCTATGAAACAACTTGAGTCAAACCATTGCAAAATATAATCCAATCAAATAACAAGAAATCATGACCCCCTTTGTCAATCAATCCAACAATCATTTTGCACATGATGATGATGATAGCCTTGTCAATAAAGATGAATATCATGATGATGATAGTGTTGTGGGTTAAGATGAATATACCAATGAACCCTTTGACAATATTATCTCAATCAAGCTTACTATAAGCCTTAATCACCTAATCATGAACTATTAAGAGACTTTTTCCTAAGAGCATCTTAGCACCAATTACCCCACACATCTAAATAAAAACCTATTGATCATCTCTATGGAAAAGAAAACAACTCATTAGATTATAATATATTGAAAAAAAGAAAAGGATGCCATGATTAGGTACCTTATAAACATTGGATCCAAGCTCACTTGAACTATATAACCTTGAATACCTAAGTAGTAGAAACCCTCCAAATAAAAAGTTGTACACAAATTATCCCCGTCCATCAAGTCCACCAAGTCCTCCATCTATATATAGTAACCTAATTCATATACGCTTCCATTAATCTCTATCCTCCATCATCCATCAATTGCTCTACCTAACCATATAAATCATATTCTATCTAAACGTGTAAGCCATCATCTATTAGACCTACCATCCATTCATACCGATCCTAATCCTAAACCATTCAATCCACCATCTACCCACATTAATCCTAATCCATTGAACTATACTAATTTTAATTTATTTATTCATATAGAATTGAAACTATCATATCCTCCATCTATCCATACTAATCCTAAATGTAATCCATCACCCCTATTATCATCCATCTATCCATGGTAATCCTAATTCTAATCCATGAACCCCTATCTAGATCCTAAATAGTTGTAACGCCTCGTCGAGAACCCTAGAGGACAAAACTATTACTACAAAAAAATGGACAATTTTTTTTCCTTAAGTGCAAAGTTGTACGTTGATATAGAACATCACATAAATCATCTTCTTAAGTCCCCTAGGGTGCATGACTGCATTACTTATTTTCCAAAGTTCAAATTACAAACCCAAATAACTTGTTAACCATCTAACACTAACCATCATTAAGCATGTCATCAACTCATTACATATAAACAAAAGAACCATGTGAAACATCCATCATTACACAAAAGAATAATTGATCTCTTTCTTTTCAATTAACAAGTTCATTGCCACTGATTACAAAGTTCATTACATACAAGTGATACATCAAATCAGTTTATATTTACATTTATACAATGGTACTTCCTCGAACAAATGAGGAGTGCTTACAATAATACATGATACATAATATAGTTACAATACATTACAAGTATAATGTTCAACCTTCATGAATAGCTACAGTGCTGAAGACAATACTGAATCACCACATCATGAACATAAGGGGAACCCAATTTAGAACGTTACACGTTCCACCCAACCACATGAATCCAAAGATTCACCCCCCGTGCTAGGAGGTTACAAAGGGTCCCACCAACTAAAGAAACAAGAGCTATACATAACAAGGTTGAAAAAATCACAACATAGGACAAACGCCAACAACAAATACAACAACAACAATGACCATACTTCCAGAGGCACATAGACACGCAAGATAAATCAACAAGTAAAGAACACTCATGGTTGACATAGGGAAGTGTCATCACATAATTGGACATAGGTTATCCAGGTAGTTCTTCCTAGGCCTCAACCCCCAACCTGGGTTATCCTGGTAGCCTCTACCAAACTCCGACCCCTCATGCCAACTTATGTAGAATCGATCTACCTCTCGTGGAGATGAAGTAGTCGATTATGCCATTCCAGGCCTTCCCATCTCACCTCAAGCCTAAACGAGAACTTGTGTAATACCCCTCCATTTTTCCTATGTTTTATGACAGTATGTTTTTTACTTTGATAGACCTTGATACTTTGTTTTGATGTATTTGATCACTGACAGTAGAGCAATGGTGGATTTAATTTATGATGTGATGATACACTGTTTGGTGGTGATTATTTCTGACATGTTTTATGTTAGCATAGATGTTTACTTGAGATGATATTGCTATATATGCTCATGGTAGATTAATTGATATTTATTTCGTCAGTTCGGTGTGACATTGTATTGGTGAGGGGAACGAAATTGCATCACTCGCTTGCGAGTGCCCTGTGATTTCCGCAATTTTCTCTTTACAGTGTGTTTGAATCATGGATTATGTATATACATGTATGATATATGTCTGATTGCAAGATTGCAAGTACATGACATCAACTCCACCTGGTCTCACAGGTCTAAGCGTGTCCCGACTCAATGGTAATGTTGATTGGGAGATAGTAATGAGGTTTTTCCTAGTCTAGCCACAAACTTAGTCACAGTGTGTTGTTAGTTTATGTCCGGTATGTTTGGTTGTCACGTCTATCTTTGCCTTGTTAATTATTTATGCAAGGTTTATTTTGTGAAATTAATGTTAGATTAATGTTCTTAATGATTCAGTACTTATTTAATTAATTTTAAATAATGTAGTTGAAAACTTCTTATTTTATTTAATTAATTAAATTAGTTTATTTGGTAAAATAATTTATTCCTTGTGATTAAAATTATTTTATTAAATAAATGAATTAATTGATTAAATTTTCTTGATTGAGTGAATAGATTAAATATAGTTTAAATGCTTTTATGTGAATTAGAATTTTAAATTTGTATAAATAAAATGAAATTAATTTTGAATTTTTAAATTAATAAAAGAAAATAAAATTCTTTATAATTATTAAAAGAAAATATCTATGAGTTTGTTAGAAGATATTTTTGATTAGCCATGTGTGTGAGTAAAATTAAATGCAAAAATTCTTGTTAAAAGATTTCTCGGAGAGAATATTGCCAGAACTGGGAAAGGCAAGAAGGCACTTCACGGAAAAGAAAAGAAAGAGAAAATTGCTGGAAAATTGTTTTTTGGGGTTTTGGTTAAAAAAAAAATCTGGAAGAGGTTCTCGAGATTATTTTCTAGTTCAGTATTTTGCATCTTTCTAGAAGTGAAGATTTGGAAAGGGCTTTGGAAATTGTACTTAGAAGGCAAAGCTTTGCTCTAACTTTCAATTCTTCAAGCTTCAAAAGAAAACAAAATAGGTTCCTTGTTATTTATTTAGTTATCTTGTTGATTTGAAAAGACTGCCTGTGTAAAGATTCAATTTAGTAGAAGTTTGTTAAATTTGTAAAATAAAAAGATTGCTTGAAGAAGAAAATTTGATTGAAGCTTCTGTAGAAAATATATATATATTGAATTCTTCTCTGTAAAAAAAAAATTTGTTGAAAACATTTCTGTAGGAAACTTGTTACCTCTTTGTGTAAAAATTACCCAAAAGATTTTATGTTTCTGTAGAAAACTTTACAGTAAAATCAGAGAGCCTCACAAAAGGTTATTGTTAAACAATAGAAAATTTTCAAAAGAAAACATAAGAAAACCTCTGTAGATTTGTAAATGAAATTCTTTGGTTAATCTGAGGAAATTGGAAACCACTATAAGAATTTTTCTAAATATTTCCTGTAGAAAATATTCTGAGAATTTGGATTGAAAATAAAAATCCTCTGTTACATAAATTGAAACCCTCTATCAAAATTGTGAAATTGAAACCTTTGTATTATTTGATTAAATCTTCCTGTAGAAAATTCTTTATTAAAATTTGCTCTTCTCGAGCAATCTTTTTGATTTATTGTTTATATATATATATTTGAATATATATATATATATATATATATATATGCATATTTACATAAAATATGCCTCTAAAATCATGAATTTTTTTCATAGTCTAAATTTTATTTAAAAAAAATAAAAAATAAAAATCGCCGTACAAGCGAAATTGATCAAGAAATTAAAAAAAAATAAAAGAGTTCAGGGGAGGCGCAAGGGGCTATCCCCCACAGCTGTACCCCATAGGGGAGTTGACTGTGAGGGCAGTGCCCAACGCTCTTCACAGGCAGCGCTAGCCCTGCCTGCATAACCGCACCCATTAAGGGGTTCGGCTGTGTAAGGCAACTGACCCCTCCCTTCTAATTATTTCATTGTTTTATTTATTTATTTATTTATATATTATATATATATATATTATTTATAATATATGTTATATAATATATATATATATTGTATTTATTTATATATTCATATAAATTTATAATTTGTTTAAAATATTAATGATTATATATTTTATTTTATAATCATACTTTGTAAAAGTCGGATAATGTGATTATTTAAATGAAGGATATATTGTTTATTAGTGCAAGCAAGCACAAATTATTATATTTATAATAAAATGTTTTAAATAGAGAAATTGTTAATTTTCTTTATTATAAATAAATGGGAATTTGGAATTAACTATTGGTTTTAATTTCCATATTGTTTGAGAAAAGAACTATAAACAAGTTGATTAATTTTCATGCAATATGTAAATGATTTGTTTAGATTTAGGAAATCCGAATGTTAGAATAATTATTTGTCTAAATTGTATTTAAGTTGTATTTTCTCCTTTGCACGTTGTATGGGCAAAATTGGTTAAATGGGTTTGTAAGTCTTCCAGTTGCATTTACTTTAGAAGGGATTTTTTATGTGTTTTTATTACAATCATTTGAATTAACTTGGGTAGTGCACATAGTTCTTTTCAGTATAGACACCTGGTCTATGAATGGGTTGTGACATCTATTGTTATATGGTTGGTATTTGATGTTGGTTTATGTGCACCTTGTCTACCCATAGTTAGTAGAATTAGTTTCCGTATGTTGTTATTAGGGGAGTGGCTCTTTATGAGGGCTGGCACACAAAGTGGTGTCTGGGTAACTCATGTAGAGTTAGTTAATCAGTGAAAATTAAATCAATACATTAGGTAGTCTAAAATATTTAATTGGATTAATTATGCCTCACTCATGGACTCAAGAGCTAGTTCAAACTTGGGGATGATTGAAGAAGGCTTGGAATGGAAAGATCGATATCTTGTCATTATGAAAGATAATTGATTCCGTAATAGATTGCATGTGGGGTCAAGTTTCGTAAGCGGTTACCAAGGTAACCTAAGATGGGGGCCGGAACCTAGAAAGATTCTCCTAGGTAACCTATGCAACATTGTGATGACACTCCACCTATAATAACAATATCCTTGTGAACTTAGTGTACTCGATCCTTCAGTTCTGGAAGCAATGTAACCATTAAGTTAAGTTTGTACTTGTATAGTTTGTCTATGGTTTTGCCTGTGTCTAGGGTTTGTAGGTTATGTCTAGGGAACATTTTTACTATCTCTTAGCATAGGGGGTGGGCCTACGGGTACCACTTGGTTGGGTGGAACGTGCACCTTACACCGTTGGGTCCCCAGTTCTTGTTTGTGGTGACGAGTACTTCTTGATTGAAGAGCTCGTGTGTGGATATGTACTTTCTCATATTTCTCATTTGTATCATTGGATACCTTATTTATGTATCACTCCTCAATTGTAATCAGGAAGAATTCTTGTAACATGTAATTGTACACTTTTATATGACCTACCTCATTTGGAAATGAGTATTGTAAATGTTATTATAAATGCAATGTAAGAATGAATCATTTATGTACATTATACCTTCATTGATGTAATTTATTTGTTATTGAATGTATGTCCTTAAGTTTATGAGAATTAATCACATGCTATGTTTAGTTACTTTTGTCATTTATGGGATTTACATGTAGTGCGTTGTCATGTATCTTAAGGAATGTTTGCATTAATGAAGTTCATGTATACACTTAAAAAAAAAATATTGCACTTTCGTAGTCATTGCAACATTCTTTTAGGTTACGTGGCGAGGCATTACAACTTGAGGTTGAGTGAGGTACAAACTTATCTTGTTTAGTGTTTGAACTACCCATTCCCCCTAATTTATTTTAATGTTATCACTTGTTAAGCAACTTTCACATGGGTTATCCAGGCACCCTTTTTGCACTGGCCCCCATTGGAAGCCACTCCCCTACTTCCAACCACAAACCACGAAAAGCTGGAAATAACACCACTTGCACGACACATACACAACTGAGTCACAATGCAAGGCATTATTCGTCCCGCTCACAAAATCCATAGAATAATCTCAAGGCCAATTTAACAAGAAAAGTGAAGGGATATCATGAACATAAACACAATAAAGTTTCCCATCACAAGCCAAACAAATAAAGCCTCCAAAGATTAAGACAATCTAGCCTTTGGAAACCCTATGTCTAGTTCACAAGGAAACATAACAGTGAGTATTTCCCACAAATAGAAAACCAAATCACACCTCCTTACTCATATCACATTAACAATTCAAATGCTAAAAGGAAAACAATTTCAAGGATGAACTATAAGAATCACCATCTTTGAAATACATATTTCACTCACCTCAAAAAGATTTCATCAATCTGTTTTAGATAGTTAATTTTTAGATTTCACATAAATCTCAGTAGTAAGTCAACGTTTAAACTCAAGAACTAAGTATTCTTAATAGTTACACATATGCATACATATGCTCGTACATCCATATGATATATATATATGTATACATCATATATATATATATATATATACACTGACGACTATATATATAGATTGGACTAAATACAAGAATAATCGCATGATTAATTAATACAAAAATATACATATTTATATAGGTAAAAGTATACATGCATACATTTGAAGAAATCGGGTCTGTAAATACTTCAAGCACAATACAACCAGATGATTAAAAACACAAAGAATGGCACAACAAAAATTCTAACTGTTTTCTATGGTAGACAAGAAAAGAATCGACACCAAGCTAACTGCAGTAATGGACAAAAGACAACTGAAAGTAAACTTTAGGTACACACCACAAATACATAAATCTGAATAACGTAGCTTCCCCAACAAGAGCATAAATGACTCCAAACCGGATATACCAGCAAGACTCCCTTATACAGACTTAAGTTTCCATGCAAAAAGGGGCGGTGTCCAATGGTGTCCAAATGAGGTATCACTGACTCAGGGCTCAACACCTCTAGAAAGGCTGAGGGAAGTAAGAATTAAAAAATTTAGTTTACTATAAACTCTCACAGCAATCAATTCACACACGATCAATACGAGTTGATCTACAAGAAAACTTTCGTTTCAGATAAAGAAAAAGTCCAGTGACCAGGCGACGACATGTGAGGCGCATAACCTATGCATGAAAGAATTCGATATCAAGGTGAGAATGTTTATTAAGGATAACAACTGATTCCTGATTGGCGCACTCTACAACTGTCATAAAGTTCCATGGCTTGAATCGGCCAAGACATACAGGTATGACAAGAAGTTTCTGTTGTTCTATTTAGTACTTAAAGATATTAATCTACCATTCCTTGTTTTCGATGGAGATAGTTGCAATTTTTTTAAAATGAATTTAGTGTGAGCGCCTAACAACTAGGCCATTCTAAAGGTTAAGTACGATATATTTTAAACAGGGAACCATATTCTCGTATCTAACGACACAACGAGATCAACTAAAACAATTACATTCACATCATGTAATCTTGCCAGTTCTACGCGGTGGTTAATGATGTGTAGCCAAGCTAAGTCACGACTTCAGCTATATACAAACTCACATCTCAAGATGGAATTCCAATCACCATATACAACCAGTATTAACTTAGAGTTCGGCCACCATAATAGACGCTTGAAGGACTCGGCTATACCAATACAATGTATTGATGGGAAAGAAGATTATTCATTATGAGAAGACACAAAGAGGATATTCGGTAACCAGGCCGAGCTAATAGCAATGCTTACCTCTATTTTTCCTTAAGACCAACATTTACAAATGGTTCCAAGCAAACTACAGATTTAGAAAACATCAAATCAAATGGGAAAGATGTGTTTTGACCACTATCTTATCGTTCAGTCATATCAACTATGGTAACGCCTTCTACAGGCTTAAAACCAAAAGATAGCGACAACTGTTATGTTTTATCAACAAACAAACATGTATATCTTGATACAACAAGTATTTGTTTATGCAATTCGTGGAACTTGAAAGGAAAACTCGAAAGCTATGGTTTGAAGGGAATACGCTACAGCATGCAAAGTTTACAACGCTGCCAAGAGAGGTGTAAAGAATCACAGCCAAATAGGTAGTCACAGAACAAGGCAACGCCAAAATCATAAAACGCTTAGAAAATTCTATTCTCGACTATTTGAGGAAGATTTAAATCAGAGGAGGAAACAAGGTCTAACTCTGTAGAAGAAACACAATATTGATTAGGTAGCTTGCTCTAAAGATGACTTCTCTTGGGTAGTTGTTATGAGTATAGGATTCCAACACCAGAATTCGTTGCTACAATTATTTTACTGAAGATTCATTCTCCTTGGTTTCTTTAATAGTTTTGTTTCATTTTCTAAATCTATTAAGTAGGAAATAAATAATAATCACTGTTTCTATTCTAATATTCATTTTCAGATCTGAAGGAAACAAGGAAAAAGTTGAATGAACCTGGAGATTTTGCAGAATTAAGCTGAGCTTGCTGCTGGACTTTCAGACTTCTGGCTACAACTTCTGCTTCTTCAAGAGTCTACTCTGCAACCAAGCAACCTCCTCCAAGCTTCCCAATCTCCAGGTGAAGAATTTTTAGAGAAAGAAACCCCAAAACTTCTAGAGAAAACAGAGAAAACCTCCAAAGAACCTTCACGGGAATGAAGAAGAAAAAACCCCCTAATTAGTTTTTCTTCTGGGAGGGAATAAAGGCAATTGCCCTGTGGAATTAACTCCACTCTCTCAATTAGTTACTCCTGTAACAAATTTGATTCCACCACTGAATTCACATTTTCCAAATTTTTTCAACTTTGATTTAATTTTTCCTCTTTAAATTTCACTTTGCACACAAACATTATTTATTTATTAATTTATAATATTAAATCTCTTTTATGATTCATTTATGCAAGCCTATATATATATACATATATACATATATATACATTTATACATATATATGTATATATACATATATACATATATATATATATAAGCACACGTTTATATATACTTACGTATTATTTAAATATACTATATTAAGAATTAACTCTAAACTTATCAAAATTTAATCCCTTAACAGATTTAATTCAATCCTTTAATTTAATATAGCATAATTTAATTTGACTTTAATTTTCATTTTTCCAGGCTTCCAATTTTGACATTAAAATAAAATAAAATAAACAACCAAGCTCAAAACTCCAAATTGAACAACACATAACAAACAAAAGCATGATGAAGGTTAAACGACCACAAGTAAACAAGATGACACCAACAAACTTACTAATGGGGAGTGACAACAAAGATTCGTCCTTGAGAAGGACAATGGCTCGAAGTGGGGGACCGAGTGTAACCTCCGAACAATAGCTCCATTGGGCTCTGGCATGTTCATACCTAATAAACAAGTGGAGTCGATGCCCTATACCTACAGCCTACAACAGAACAAGGTGTCGAACATGTGCATGTAAACATAATCAGTCACACCGTGATAGGGAAATCACATAATCGTAGGGCGCTCGCAAGCGAGTGATGCAATACTGTCCCCATCACCAACACATATCAACTATTATCAACTCATGAACGTATACATCTAGAATAACACAATATCCATCATATCAAATAAACAATTAATTAATCTGCAAAACATGATATAAATAAGAACATTAGATATCACATAAACATGTCTCTAACATCATAATGTCATCAATATCACGAGGCTAACATCATAATGCTATCAATTAGTCTCAACATCAACACATCAAAATGTCACCATGTCCGAATAGAATCCACAAAGTCATAATGTCTATCAAGCAGTAACATGGAGTCAACAAAATGACATCAAATAGTCTAGATGAAATCCAAACTACTGTCTAAACGTGAGCAACCTGAGGGGGCATCACAATAGTCAACTTCTTCATCCATACATGTTATTCCTAATCCCAATCCATCTAAACATATAATCTCTCACCCCTCCAACCATCCATCAATACTTCTAGGTCACTATCTATTAGACTATTTGCATACCCATACCAATCCTAATCCTAATTGATCAAGTCCCATATGCCCTAATCCATTGAGAACCATTCTAGAACAAGAGGCCCCTTCATGCCAAAACCAATGCCAAAATCAAGATGTGCTTGACCACCCCCATGATGAGGTACAAACATTCACCTCATTATTAAGAAAAAAATACTCCATCCTTGACTATTTATAACCTTCCATAACCTCTCTCATGCTTAAATTAATAGGATTATAAAATAAATTAATTTTAATCTTAATTGATATTAATGTACAAATACTTGTTATTCTTTCTATGTTAATAAAGGTTTTTTTAATGTTGATGATTATGTAGGAAGCAATGTTTTTTGTGAGAATAGGACAATAAGTAACGGTAAAGAAAGAGGGACTCTCTAAAGGCTCTAAGATACCACGTCTCTAGAAGCTTTGAAAGCTCTAGTACTTTCACAACTCTAGAATTTGTGGATTCAAAGTTACTACATGAAAAATTCTAGAGGAGGATGTTTCCTTTCCTATAGAAGCCAAAGATAAACTACCATGTGACTGCTAATCCTAAGGAAGATAATAAAGGAGGAAGACTCCTATTTAGTAATGTTTTCCTCAAAATTTAAATTGTTTCATTTAATAAAACTAAGACTACACATTTATGAATCGGGGGAATGATGGGCGGCTGGTGTAGGGGTTTGCTGGGTGCCTGCGGCCTGCTCTAGGCTGCGGGCTTTCTTCTCTGCGTCTCCTGACGCCCTTTTGGTGTGTGCAGATGTGTGTGGAGTGGCTACAGGTGCGGGTGTTGGGTGAGGCAGTCTGCGGGTGCAGGGTGAGGGTGTTGGGTGTGGCTGTCGGTGGCTGTGTTGGGTGCTTTGGGCTTGGCGTTTGGGTTTTTGCGTAGGGTGAAGTTTTCTCTTTTTTCGGTGGTGGTGCGTGTAGAGTGTGGTGCTATGGCTGGGATCTCTAAGGGTGTGGTGATTGCAGATGCAAAGGTGTCTCCAGGTGTGTCTGAGGATGTGCATGTTCCTTTGAAGGATACCTCATTTGTGGGGGAGAGCTCTAAGCTTAAGAAGGTGAACGGTTGTCTGCCACGGAGTCAAGATCATCCAGTTTTGGTTCTCTCTCCAGAATTGGTTTAAGAGGATTTCTCTTACTGGACTCAACATGTTCTGATTTGTAAGTTTTTGGGTATCTGTGTCTCTCTCTCGGCTTTGGAGGCTTGGATGCGGCGTACATGGCAAGTGGAGGGGGATTTTGATATTTTGGTGGCTGGGAATGGTTTTTTCCTGGTTGATTTTTCTTGCATCTCGGATTGTAATCGGGTTTTTGAGGGAGGCCTGTATTTTTTCAACCAGGTGGGTTTGTTTATGAAACCCTGGCATGGGGGTTTCAATGCTGCAGGATTTACCGTCCCGGGTCCCGGTGTGGGTCCGCCTGCCATGGCTGCCCTTGGAATTTTGGAGGGAAGACATTTTGCAACGAATTGCTGCTTTGTTGGGGAAGCCGATTGCCATTGCTCAGAATACTCTAATTAAGAAGGTATTTTCTTTTGCTCGCATATGTGTTGAAATTGACCTAAATAATCCTTTGCCAGACTCTTTGGAAATTTGTATTGGCTTGGCTTCTTGGATACAACAGATAGATTATGAGTCCCTCCCCTTTCGATGTCGATTTTGTCATGAATATGGACACCTTCATTGACAATGCCCTCGGGTCTCCAAATCGGCTGGGGCTTCTTCTCCTCCTCCTTCGGGGCCTTCGGGGGATAAGGGAGATATAAGCAAGGTGCCTGTGGCTGATGGGGGACATGATAAGGATGGTTTCACTCCTGTTAAGCCAAAAGCTAAGGGGAGAGGTCAAAAGCGTCCCTTTAAGGAGAAACAAACTGATCAAGGGTTTAATCGGTTTGAGGTCTTGAATAATTAAGCCTTGGAGGAGGGGATTCCTGTTGAGATGGTACCTGGGGCTATCAGTATGGATACAAGGCTGGAGCAGGCAGTCGTTGTGGTGAACCCGTCTCTTCCTTCAGAAAAGGAGAATTCTGGGCTTTCAGATGCTGTTGCGGGCCTTCAGGATGATATCATTTTAGCTGATTTAGCTAAGGAGGCGCTGTCCTCTGGTAAAGGTCAGGGGGTCTCTTATCTAGGGGTGCTACAACGCCCTCTCAAGAAGGGGCATTTTGAGCATTCCTCTAAAGTTGGTCGTTAAAAAGATGCAGAAAAGATTAAATCTACTGGGGATTTGTTGGTTGAGTCTGGGTCTGTTAAGACCATTGGTACCCACTTTTCTCAACCTTCTTCATGATTATTCTATCATGGAATGCAAGGGGGTTGAATAGCGCCTCCCGTCAGAAAGCTATTCAGGATATGATTACGGTTCATTCTCCAGATATTATTTGTGTTCAAGAGACCAAGCTTCAGGTGGACTTCATGCTTCAGTATGCTCCTCGTATTTGGGTCTCGGGTCAGTGTCAATGTATTGGTTCTAAGGGCAGTTATGGAGGTTTGGCTCTTTTTTGGGATCCTCGTAAGGTTGTTCCTCGCTGGTGGATTTCTAGCCATTCCTCTATCTCGATGGTGGCTTCGATTTTGGACTTTGGTGAGACTATTTTGGTTAGTAATGTTTATGCTCCTGTTGACTTCCAGGGCAAAGGCTAGCTCTGGGCCCATATTAGGTATGTTAGGTCTTGTGCTCCTTACTTGCCTTGGATCCTAGCTGGTGATTTCAATGTTGTTTTGTGTCTTGAAGAGAAAAGAGGGGGGTTGCCAAGACTTGGCCCTGCTTCTGAGTTGTTCCGGGCTAATGTGGACTCTCTTGCTCTTGTTGATGTTAAACCTGCTAATGGCTTATTTACTTGGAATAATAGGCGGAGTGGGCCAGAGGCGATTTCCGAGCGGTTGGATAGGTTTCTTGTTTCTTGTTTTTGGGTTGGGGGCAGTCTGGTTATTGGCTCTGAGATTCTGGACTGGTGTGGCTCTGATCATTGGCCAATTAAGTTCTCAGCTTCCCCCTTTCCTAATCCAAAGAATCCTCCCTTCAAATTTCAGCTTATGTGGCTCCGTGACCCTTCTTTGTATAATCTTGTTGAGCGGTGGTGGTTGGATGGAGCCCCGACATATGGCTCAACTATGTACTCTTTTGTTAAGAAGATGCAAAGTGTCAAGTTTCATCTTAAGCGTTGGAATAGGCTTTGTTTTGGTAATTTTAGAGCCAAGAAAAGGGAAGCACAGGAGCATCTTGCTGTTGTTACTCGCCAGATTAGGGATCAAGGTTTTTCAGAGGCTCTTGGGCATGCTGAGTCCCAAGCTCTTAAAGTGGTGGAGGAGTGGGAGCTTCGTGAGGAGATATTCTGGAAACAGAAGGCTCAGGTTGACTGGCTTCGAGAGGGCGATAAGAATACTGCCTTCTTCCATCATTTTGTGCAGGCTCGTTGGAATAAGTGCTATATCTCTTCTCTTCTTAACTCTGAAGGCTTAGTTTTATCCTCTCAATAGGCTATATCTAGAGAAGCTCGCCAATTCTACTCCTCTCTGTTTACTAAGGATTCTCTTCCTTCTGATATTGAGGATAATATGATTCTTTCTTGTATTCCTTCTTTGGTCTCTAATGAGTTGAATGCTTCTCTTATGCGCCCGATTACTTTGTCTGAAGTGGAGGAGGTTGTTTTTGGGATGAATAAGGGGAAGGCTCCTAGCCCTGATGGGTTCCCTATTGAATTTTTCCAAGAGTTTTGGGAGATTGTGAAGTTGGATTTGGTGGAGGTGGTCAAGGAATCTTTCCATAGCAAGCAGATGCTTCGGGCCTTGAATGCCACTTTTCTTGTCCTCATTCCTAAGAAGGAGGGTGCTGATAGGTTTGATTTCTTTCGACCTATTGCGCTCTGTAATGTGGTGTATAAGATTATTACGAAATTGATTGCTGAGCGGCTTAAATATTGCTTGCCTGCTGTTATCTCTGAGGAACAAGGAGGTTTTGTGGCTGGTCGTCAGATTCTGGATGGGGTGGTGATCGCCTCTGAGGTCATTCATTCCATGGCGATCTCTAAGGAAAGGTCTATGTTCATCAAGCTGGATATGGATAAAGCTTATGACAGAGTTAAATGGAGTTTCCTTCAGAAGATTTTGTTGGCCTTTGGGTTTTCTTCTGACTGGGTGAGTTGGACTATGAGTTGTGTGACCTCCTCCTCCTTTTCAGTTATTGTGAATGGGGAACCTTCTGAGCTTTTTGGTGCTACCAGGGGCCTTCGTCAGGGGGATCCGCTTTCTCCCTATCTCTTTATTCTTATGGCTGAGGGGCTTGGTCGCTTTCTTAAGTCTCGGGTCTCTCAGGGTGGGATTCATGGTTGGTAGTGGGGGATGGGTTTGCCTACTCTTTCTCACCTCTAGTTTGTGGATGACACCTCTCTTATGGGGTTGGCTCGTCTTCGTGAAGCTGAATCTTTTAGACAGGCTTTGGACATCTACCTTGTTGCTTCGGGTCAGAAAGTTAATGAGCAGAAGTCTTCTATTTTTTTCTTTAATACTCCTTTGGCCATCCAGAGGAGGATTGCTGCTATTTTGAGGTTTCAAATTGGTTCTCTCCCCTTTGTCTATCTGGGGATTCCCCTTGCTGTTGGTCGCCAACCCAGATCCTCTTGGCAGATGTTGCTTGATAAGTTGAGGAAGAAGGTTACACTTTGGACTCATCGGTGGTTGTCTACTGCTGCTAGAGTTACCCTCCTTCAGTCTGTTATCCAGGCCCTTCCCATCTACAGGTGTTTTGTTCAATCGGCCCCGATGTATTTCCTTCGGGAATTTGATGCTCTTTCTCAGAAATTCCTTTGGAGTGGTAACTTGATGACTTCTAAGTGGAACCTTGTTAAATGGGATTCTGTGTGTAGACCAAAGCAGGAGGGTGGTCTCGGTTTACGCTCTTCTATTTTGAATGGGCAAGTTCTTGCGGCGAAGCTTTATTGGCGCTAGTGTACTAATCAACACCAGTTGTGGGCCCGTGTTCTTAACTATAAGTATCTTCGTGGTGTTGCTTCTCATGAGGTTCCCCGCTATCCTCTAGAGGGGAGTGGTTCTATGATTTGGTCTACTCTGAAAGTGGGAGCTTAGTTGATTAAGCGGGCGCTTTTTTGGATCTGTCACTCGGGATCTCAGGCTCTTTTTTGGTGGGATTCTTGGGATGGTCACCCACCTATTCTATCTGCTTTTCCTCATCTTCAACCCCTCTGTGATGTTTTTACTGCTGCTAGTTGGGACACCATTGAGCATTACAAGATTGCTGAGCATGGTGGCTCTTCTTTTCGCTGGAAGCTCCCTTCTGAGTGGCCTCCTGGGGGCTCTGAGGGGGACAGGTGGGAGCTTGCTCAACTTTTGGCTTCCCAGGCTTGCAATTCATTGAGGGGACCTGATATTTTAGCCTGGGATGGTTCTGATATGTCTGGGAAGTACTCTGTGTCTGCTGGCTATAAGCAATTGGGTCGACAGTTGTTTGGGGATACTGAGGTCCCTTGGTGGAAGTTTGTTTGGCATAAGCTGTCTTGGCCCAAATGCAATTTCTTCATGTGGTTGGTGGCTCAAAACCGGTGTCTTACTTGGGATAATTTATGCAAGCGGGGTTTCCAGGGTCCCTCTTGTTGTGTGTTGTGTCGTGAGGCTGAGGAGTGTGCTTCTCATCTCTTCTTCCAATGTTCCTATGCTCGGGAGATTTGGCATCTTTGGTGGCGGGTGTGGAATGTGCCCTGTATGCATGTTTCCTCTTTGGCTGAGTTTGTGGAACGAGGGAGTAGGGCCCCTGTTTCTACCTCCTTTCTTCAAGCTGCTTGGGCGATTGGCCCTTCCTTCATTATTTGGAATCTTTGGTTGGAGAGGAATCGTCGGATTTTTTAGGATGTGTTGATGGGGGCCCCTTGTTTGTGGTGGAAAATTTTGCATGCTTTGGGTGAAATGATTGCGGCTAAGTGTGATCTGACTGATTCGATTGCCCCTTTTGATGTTGGTTGTTTCAACCGCCTTCATCTTCCTCCTTCGCACCGACAACTTATACACAACAGGTGTAGGCATCCTACTCCAAAGGTGAATAGGGAGGGAAGTTGGTCTCCTCCTCCTCAAGGCATCCTAAAAATTAACACGGATGGCTCTTCCCGTGGAAACCCTAGTCATGCTGGAATTGGTGGTGTTGGTCGGGATAGCTCTGGGGATGTTCAATTTATTTTTTCTATTTATAAGGGTCTGCATACTAATAATCTTATGGAGGCTCAGGCTATTTTGGTGGCTGTGGAGCGTGGCACTCAGTTGGGGTGGCGCAGGATTATTTGTGAATTTGATTCCCAGGTTGTTGTGAACCTGCTGAATAGGCGTAGGTTAGATGATGTCAGTTGGCACTTGGCTCTGATTATTGATCAAATTCTCAATCTCTGTGTTTCTCTTGAGTTTGTTACTTTCACTCATATTCCTAGGGAGTGGAATGGTGTTGCTGATTGTTTGGCTAAATGGGCTTCTGATCATATTCATGATTGGAATCTGGTTGATCGGGGTCAATTACCCCCTGATTTGTCTCAACAGTTGGACCATTTGGTGGAGCTGGATAAGGCTATGTAATGACTCCGCTCTATAATTCTTTCTTGTTTTAATAAATTTTTACCCCTCTTATGTTAAGACTACACATTTATAATTTTTCAAGTAACAAAATTTTAATAGCATCGGTGCATGTTTCCATGATGCTATAATTTAATAACTAGATCATAGTATAAGTATCTTTCCTGATGTTCAGTGAAAGACATGATGATGAAGTATATGATAAATCTTGATGCATGAATTAAAATATAATCTCTTTACTCAATTGTATATATCATTTTTCCTATTTCAAGAAGCATTGTTGCATTTTGTTAATGGTCCTATGAGTTGAACAATTCAAACCTCTATCAAGCTAGCCACTCAAATGGGGGATTAAAACATATGGTATAGATAATTATTTTAGTTATTCATAATATTCATGTTTGAGGGTATGTGAAGGATCATGATGAGCCGAATAGTTGTGATAGGAAAAAATGCATTTTCAGTTAGCCAAAATCGTGAAATGCATCTTTGATTTTTTACTTGGGTAGGATAGAAAGTACATTTTGCTATGGTAAAAACCAAAGCAAAATGGATATCTAATATCTTTTGTTCTCATTTTCACTTATTATATGTAATTTATATATGATATATAATTAAATATTTTATAATAATATAATATTACTATATATCATATATATTATTATATAATATAAATTATTATACATTAATTATTTATTATTTATTATATATAATTTATATATGATATATAATAATTGTTATCTCTGAAATTTGCACCCCGTTGAATATGAAATTCAACATTCCAGTGTAACATGGGAAGACCTCTAAAGTTTTGGGCTGCTTATAAACAAAGGTCAACCTCTGGAGAAGGCCGGCTTCCTATGGTGTCACCTAAACTACTAATTTCGTAAAGGAAAAGGGAGGAGTGCATGAAAATGAAAACTAAACCCTATGGTGATGTACCTAAATGTTACTTGGATTTGAAACCAGATTTCATACACTTGCTTGTAATGACTAAAGATAAATTTACACAACTCATTTCTATATATTCTTGGAAAAGTGCTTCACAAATAGGTCCTAGTACTCAGACTCCTAGAGGAAAGTTAATTTCACATCCAAAGGTTATTTACACCTTTTAACACAATTTGTAACCTACATAAACATACCTTTTGCATAAAGGTTCTAAAACTTGAGACAAAGCTTCAAGGAAATAAACATTACCTCACTAAAAACTTGATCAATCAGCTGTCTGGACACAAAAATGCAAAGAACAAGTAGGAAAATCTTTCAAGTCAATAATATCCAAGGTCTTTACTGAATTTCATCTCCAAAACTGAGTTACAAAATTGCAAAAAATTGTGAAAAGGACTGCAAGATTCACTGTCTCCAAAAGCTGGATGAATAGAATTGAGAACAATGAAGTCACATAAGTGACTATATTCAACTCCAACTAAGATCCACCAAAATAGGATCTAGAAACTCTTGAAATCGTATGCCTCCATAAATCCCAAAATTTAGCAACTAATTCTTCTCCAAAGAGGCTCAAAATGGGTGAAAAAGTCAAAATTGACTTTGTCGAACATGAAGGCACATGAAAATGGGCCTAAATCTTCTCCAAGTGCTCCAAAAAGTAAACAAAACCCCTATATGTTCTCCTTGTGTTTGCAAAAGCTTTAAAGCTTTTAACAACTTCTTCAACGCTCCCTCAATATACTTGGCATGTCATAAATCAAAGCCTATTTATAACTTTCCTCTTCATACATTGAAACCTCCACTACTTTATTTTGCATTAAAACAATATTTACTCTTAAGTGATTTATAGGTTATCACTTTAGGTAAATATTTTACATTTTCAAAAGAATGAAAAAAATAAAGGTCATGGGTCGGCCACAAGAAAAACAATTGAAAACATAAGCAACATATTACAAAATATAAGGAAAAATGACAGATTAACTTGCAAAGTTTTATTTTAAAACAAAACAAAAATGTCACCAAGGCATCAACATAAAGTTTAGGGTAAAAAACCTAAAAGTAAGACACTCAAAACATAAGCATTTTACTTTCTCCTATCGATATTCTAAAGAGCTCAAAGCGTCGCCATTGAGGGTTTTGCTGCAGAGTCTGGAACTCATTCATGGTAGATTTTCGAAGAATGTTGAGGCATTTTCAACAGATTTTTGTGCAAATAACAAAAGGAAAAGCTCAGGGTAAGCATTTTGAAGACGTTGTTTTTGTCTTTCTTATTTCATTTTCTAGAAACAAATTTGGCTCGAGCCCAGATATTCTTGCACAAAAAGTAAATATTCCATGCTCTGTTCTCTTTCTGTTAAACTCATGCATTTTCCTGTAGAAATATCCAAGTATCTTGAATTTTCTTTCTAGGCCGTGGCCTCCACATTTATTTCAGTTGATTTCTAGAAAATATAAGCATTTTTAATTTCTATGATGCCATGTAATGGAAATCAGCAATATCACAATTCTTTTTTATATGATAGGATCCTACAAGATCATAATATGGTTGAGGTTTCAAGAGATGCTTGGTTAGCCATTGGAGAAACCTGCAAGCTGTGGCTTTATAAAAAAAACCCATGGCCATTCTAGGTTATCATAAACCTGCGCCCTTCATTTACCATTGTAAGTGTGAAATAAGTAATTAAGTAAAACAACTAAAACACTTCTTAATGAAACATTATATCAAGATTTAACATGAATTAAACTAATTTAAAGCACAAAAAACTTGAAAGCGTCTCATTGTCTCTTATCTCCAAAGATTTATCAAGTCACAGAAGGCTCTCAGATTTGGTAAGCATCATAACTGTTAAAATGCCTGTATAGAGAATGGAATTTATGCTAAATGCAATGATGTGATGATTGATAATGAAACTAAAAAGCTATGATACTACTGTAATCTATTTTGACATGAAACCTAATAAATGAAAGCTACAGTAAAACTATGATGCTGTCGTGATGTGAATTCTATTAATGCTTATGATTGCTATGATGCTAAGATGCTATTGCTATTGATATTGATATGATTTCTTGATTGCTATGAATGTTGCAGAGTAAGTTTGCACAAAGATTCAGGGTCTATTTCCTGTGAAGAAAGGATGTATATATAGATTTAACATCAACACATTTGCATAGGGGCAATACAATAGAGGCTTGGATTCAATCTTGAGATTTTGAATGGTGAGAGATGTAGAAGTTGGAGTTGATGAAGGGAATGGTTTCTCCCCATGAAAACATCAGGAAAGATGATAGGAAAGATCAGAGGAAGAAGATTTGAGAGATTGATTCAAATTTGTCTCCAATTTGTCTCCATAGCTTCCCGTGAATGCCAATTGAATTAAATTGGATTTTGGAATATCAAATTTGGTAGGTGAGTGAATAGAGGAATTTGCTTTATGCTTTTATTTAAATATTTTGATTTATTTAAATTAGAAAAAGGGGAATACATAATTTAATAAAACAAACTATAGATTTTGTTTATTAAATAAATGTAGAAGGGATATGATAATTAATCAACAAAGTATAAAATGTTGTTTATTTAATTAAGATTAAATGATGTGATAATTAAATAACACCAACTATAGAAGTTGTATATTTAATTAAAATTGAAGAATAGGAGAATGAACTATAAATAAATATTTCTATTTATTTAATAGTAGATGAATTTAATTTTGAAGAATTTAAGATGAACTATATAAATAAATATTTTTATTTATTTAATAGTAGAGGAATTAAGGATAATTAATCAAAATAAAGTGTATTTAATTAATTTGATTATCCAGACCATTTTTAGGTGTATACATTTTTCCCCTCTTTGAAGTGATGTGCTTACATGTTGCTTCAAAGAAATTTTTGCTGCTGCTACTAGTTTCGAAGAAAAAAAATTTCAGTATGCGCTAGACTTGCCCCAGACATTGATTTTCAGATGATGATGGATATATGCCCCCTCGAGAGATAAATTGATGAATTTTATGATTTTTATGATTTTTCAGAATTTTTCTAATTTTTTTCGTGATTCTCTGATGATTTTTGATGATTTGATGAAGATGATTTATCTCCCGAAAAAGAAAGATTAACTCTGCAAAATTGATTAAATTGATGCCTTGCTTTGCCTCCTTGTGTTTGATGGATTTTTATCATGTCAACCTTTGATTTGATATTGATTGTGATCTTGAGAGATTAGAAGATTATTGATCTCATGATAGGTGAGATTCAATGATTGATTGATTGATTGACCTCATGATAGGCGAGGATCAATGATAGATTGATGATTGACTTCATGATAGGTGAGGATCAATGATAGATTGATGATTAACCTCATGATAGACGAGGATCAATGATAGATTGATGATTGACCTCATGATGGGCGAGGTTCAATGATATCTTGATTATTGACCTCATGATAGGCGAGGTTCAATGATAGCTTGATGATTGACCTCATGATAGGAAAGGATCAATGATAGCTTGATTGATAGGTTTGCTGATCTATGATATGTTATGATCATAGGAGGATTTTAGAATTCTTCAGTCTCAGGAACGCTTTCCAAAGACTGGGGACATGATTCCACCTCTTGATGCAGGCCAATTGAGATATTATCAGTTGATGTGGTTTATCAACTTTGATTTATATGCCCTAGTATAGGATTGATTAATGTATTGAGACTTGATGATGTACTGAGACCTTATGTATACACTGATTCAGTTGAGACATGATGATTATTCTGTTATGTTATTGATTTTCCAACCTTGGAACAAATACTCTGCAGATGCAAAATTAACATGAATGCAATCTAATTTTACCATGAAAATCTATATGCAAGCATTGTCATCTTAATAGTCCA
>VDFB02153975.1:0-23107 GCA_007258455.2 Sequoia sempervirens | reverse complement strand
TTATATATAAGTTTGAGGGTTGATGGTATGAGGTTAAGTGTATAGGGTATAGGGATTAAGGTTTAGAGTGTAGGGTTAAAGGTATAAGGTATATGGTTAAGGCTTGAGAGTGTAGGGTTTGTCATTTATGTATAGGGTATGAGGTTGAAGGTGTAGTTTATAGAGATGAGGGTTGAGGGTGTAGGGTTTAGGGTTTAAGGTATAGGGTTGAGGGATGAGGGACTAGTGTTAAAGGTTTAGGGTATAGAGGTAAGTGTATAGGGTATAGGGATTAGAGTTTACAATATTGGGTATAGGGTTGAGGGTATTGGGTTTAGGATTAAGGTTTAGGGTTTAGGTTTTAGTGTACAAAGTTGAATGTAGGGTTTAGGGTTTAACTATAGGGTTGAGGGATGGTGTTCAAGGCTTAGGTTATAAGGTTGAGGGCAATATAATGAGGGTCGAAGGTGGTTTTAGGCCTACAGCATATTGAGGGTTGAGGTAAGTGTTCAAGGTTGTGTGGTGGTTAAGTGTATAGGGCATAGGATTAGGGTTTAGGATATTGGGTATAGGGTTCAGGGTATTAGGTTTAGGGTTGAGGGTTTAGGGTTCAAGTTTTATGGTACATGGTTTAATGTAGGGTTTAGTGTTTAATTATAGGGTTAAGGGTTCAAGGATAATGTTTAGGGTTTAGGGTACAGGGTACAGGGATGAGGCTGAGGGTGTAGGGTTTATGGTTTAATTCTCAACCTCAACCCTAGACAATGGAACCTCAACCCTAATACCTCAACCTTATACCCTCAACCCTCAACCCTCAACCTTAAATCCTCAACCCTCAACCCTTAAACCCTCTACCCTATGCATTAAACCTCGTCTCTTAATTCTCAACCTCATCCCTTTAATCCCTCAAATCCTCAACCCTTAAACCTTAACCTCAACCCTTATAATTCTATAAATTCTTATACATTAGACTTCTCAATAATCCCAACCATATACCTCAAACTCTATACCTCAACCCTAAACCTCAACCCTCAACCCTTACTAACCTTAAACTCTAAACTCCTTTCACCTCTACCTCAACACTCAACCCTTAAACCTCAATCTCTCAACCCTATATCCTCTACCCTATACATTGGACCCTCAACCCTAATCCCTCAATCCTCTACCCTCAACCTTAAACCCTCAACCCTCAACCCTTAAACTCTCTACCCTCTACCCTATACATTAAACCCTCAACCCTCAATTCTCAACCCTCAACCCTTAAACCCTTAACCCTCAACTCTTAAACCCTCAACTGTAGTACCCCTCTACTTTTGGTCCCTCATGACATGAGTAAGTGGTCTATTTTTTCCTTGTGAAGTCATGTTGTTTTGTCGATTAATGTTGCTTCTTATATAACCAAGTATTGAGATTTAATATACATTTACATTTAATGATTCGAGCCATCTTTCTAATTTTCTATATATACTTGTTGATTGAGGAAATTTTATTGAAGTTCAATTTAGAACTAAAGGTTAGAGAGAGTGTTATTGCTTTTTTTTTTTCTAAATATGTTTGTGTTTGAAGTATTAATTTTAAATGAAGATGTTAAACATTTGTTACATTTCATTATACAACATTTAATGAGGTAAATATAATTTGGAGGGTATATTCACTCCCTTAGTTTTGTGATTCATTGGTAATCCACCACACTAGATATAAGAGCCCCTAGTGTAGTTATAGGATATTAAGAATAAGTTACGGATGTATAATGATATCTATGGTTAAAATAATTTTCAAGGGTTGTATTAAACATTCTAATATATATACATATACTTGCTTCTTAGTTTGATTCAAGAAAGTATTTATATAATATTATGACTCCAACATACTTGCAATTTATTACATCTTTGTTATGATATATTACCCTTTTGTCTTTGCTAAGTATAGAGTTACTAAGAACTGTTCTATAATAAAAATGAGATCAATTATTTTGTGATTCAATGACATAAACATTATAAATATTCAAATAAATATTAAGTAAGAATAAATATATATTAAATGTGAGATAATAAATAAAACTTATAAGAGCTTCTAAAAGAACTACACCTATCCTTGCCTTTTCATCCTCCTGGCTTCATGCATTCTCTCCTGCTTTCCATGTGCTTGGTCTTGGAAGCACTTTCTAAATGCTCCTCCATGTGGTGCTTTGGGGGATTTTAGGAAAAATATTATTTTTAGGGAGAGCCATACGAAATAGGGGGGAGAATTTTGGTCTATACATCCATAGGTTGCAGTCAACGTGCCTGGAATATGCTTCCACATTTTGCATTCATTTTTCCTTCGAGAGCATTTTAAAATAGAAGAGGGAGTAGCAGATGCACCTTCAGTTATTCCATGATGGATGTGTCTATCCTGCAATCGAGCATTCCATGAGATCACACTTTCTGAGAGATATTCATCATAACTTCAACATTTGAAAAGAGCCTCATGTTCTCATGCTTCTGGAAGAGCTCTCCGTGTTTGAAATTCGCATTTTTGCAAAGGGAGGTTGGTCATTTGAAAGGTAGAAGGAGAGAACGACAACCATAGGCAATTGGGCATTCAAAGGATGTCATTTATTTCTTTGGGGACTTCTTTCAACCTCAACATCTCCTAGATTCCACTCTGGAATGTTGCGCAGCTAAGTAGGTTTCTTTTGCAACTCATCTTCTGAAAAGAAAATGCATTACATTTGTATTTGGTGGTAATGATTGTATAATTTAGTAATTTCCTGCATATACTTTGTATTGATCCATTGCTGGATTTAAATTCAAATGCATTGTGATCAACATCTAGGAATGTTTAGTGCACTAAAACGACGTATGCTTCTAGAACGTCTTAACGTTTTCTCCCGTCCGTCCATGATTATCCCTGTTGATGTTCATGTTGGTCGTTCCTTCATTATTCCTGGTAACTGTTACTGTGCACATTAGTCTATAGCGGGCCTGTTTTATGGATTGTATCATTTAGCATCAGTCTCCACAAGTATATCGTATCTGATGGACATGGTTCATATCTCTCAAGCAATTTCCTCTCTTCCGCAACTTAAGTAAAGGGTCCTGAATTTTAAAATAACCTACTGCCCTAAGCCGCCAAGTCAAGCCTCTAATCTTGTTTAAGTATTCTGTGTTGGTGGGTGTGATTCAATTTTCCCACTCAACTGGCATGTAGGTCAACCCTTCACTCCTAATGATTAACTATATATGTATTGCAATAAGGATTACTGATGTGTGAAGTATGTGCAACCCTCATCCTCTGCCAACTACGCACACCTAGAAACAAGCAAATCTTGCAATGCTAGGACGTGTTTCAGAGTGCTTCATTGATTCAAAGATTTTGAGAGATTCCTTGCAAAATCTGTATTGTGCTCATTTTGCAATCGTTGTGCCTCATTCCATGAGAAGACAACCCTTGAGGCATTCTGTAAAATCGTTCATATGCTTTTTCATTTCACTAGCTAGTCTTTGCACCCACATTTTGGGTACATAGATGCCTGTAGAAGTGTAAATATTCTCCCTGATTCCGTTGAGAAATTGTGACATCTGCATTACTTGAAATTAGAATGTTGTAGAGTTTTAAGTAATCTCTCTAATTCCATTGTCAGCCTGTCTCAGCTGCGGCACTTGAATATAATAGAAATTTTAAAGGTTTAAAATAACTACTTGATTTTTCTGACAATCTATCGTAGTTGCAGCATTTTTAGGATCCAAATAAAAATTAGTGTTGCTGGAAATACCCTACCTAAGGGAGAGGAGCTGATCGTGGGACAGGGTCCCATAGCTGGTATAGCTATGGACAGCCTGGGGCCCACCGGTGGGTAATTTTGATACCAATAAAAATTTCAAATTTCCTTTCAAATATGATATGACAGATTCATATTAAATTCACGGTATGTCCTATCATAGGTTGACTTTTTTGTTGCCACCTTCTCAATAGTGGGTGAATGCAAGTGGACATTTATTTTCCTATTTCACAATATCAAGTGAATGCATAATGATAATCTTATTTCCACAATATAAATAATTTTTGCCACCTTCTCAATAAAAGGTTGTTGTGAAGGGATATTTTATTAACCAAAATATTAGTCTTCTTGCATTAAAAGTGAGTTGACATGTACATAAGACATTGCCAAGTGATTTAATTCCAAATATATTTGAACAAAATACATTTCAACATGTCCCATTTCTCATTTTCTTTTTACTATCAACTGGTTCTTGGATGTCCATAATAACCAATATTTTTTTGAATTTGCCTGCAAAATTGAAAAACACGAACTCTTAGGCTCACTATGCATTGCAAAATTTCAATATAACACTTAATTATCACTCTATTATTTACAAATCCACTAAGAAACAATAATCATAAAAAAAATGTAAATCTGGTTACAATTCAAAAACAAACTTAATATCACTTCAAATCACCAACCACAAATCCTACGTACCTATTAAGCTATCCCTTCTACCATTAATCCATTGAATGCAGATCAAATTCCCTCCCATAATTCAAATGAATGTAGATCAAATTCCCTCCCATAATTGAAATTAATCCACTTGATACAAATTCAAATTCAACAAACTTATTAATGCACACAATCCTCATTTGTGCGATGCAAGTTACACATTATAGTTTATTCAAAATTTTCAAATTTCTCACTTTCTGTTGCATGCTCCTACGCGATGATGACCTCCTCTAGATTGATGCGCTCTCTTCCTTCAGCTCTTTCGGTAAGTCATTTCCATAACCATCCTTTATGCTATCATCAGCCAGTCTCCCTTTAAGCTCTGTTATGGTAGAAATATATGCTGCACAAAATGATACATATCCACATATGTTTCCCACAGCCCTATCCATTTTCATGAAACTTACACATTTATCTATATCTGCAATATATATATATATATATATCCCTGTTCATTTTAATGAAACTTACGCATTTCTCTCCCCCTATATATATAATATATATTTGCAGAGATAGATAGATACGTAATTTGAATGTAAATGAACGAGGTATAAATTTAATGTACATACCTATATTTGTTGATGAATTGTTCAGTAATTAATATATTAATTTCAAATTAGCTATCTATCTATCTCTACAAATATATATATATATACATATATATAGGGAGAGAGATATGCGTAGGTCTCATTAAAATGAACAGGGCCATATATATTGCAGATATAGATAAATGTGTAAGTTTCATGAAAATGGATAGGTTGTGGGATATATATATATTTGCAGAGAGATAGATATATAGATAACCTAATTTGAATGTAAATTAACAAGGTATGTATATTTCTATTTTGCAAATTGAAATTAATATATTACTAAATAGTTGATAAACAAATATAGGTATCTACATTCAATTTATACCTTGTTCATTTACATTCAAATTAGGTATATATCTATCTCTGCATATATATATATATATTGCATAGTCAAATTTATATATTACTGTACGGTTCATCACCAAATATAGGTATGTACATTCAATTTATACCTTGTTCATTCACATTCAAATTAAGTATCTATCTATCTCTGCAAAGTGACTGTATGTATGTCCTCATTTACATTGAACCTAATTAGATGTATGCTTTGTTTGTTCAATTAAAGTGACTATAAATATCGGCCCCTATCCCTTACAGTCAATTGTCATAATGGCTAACTCATACTTATGTTACTATGTTGTTTGAGAAATGGTACTAACATAAGTAGGAATCAACCATCATCAAAGTTAGCTATAAGGGAGAGGGGTCGATATTTACGCCACATCAAAACACTCTTGCCCTGCAATGCATGCAGTTAGAACTTAGATAGATATATATATATATACATATATCAAAGTTGCATAATGCCAGCTTGAATGTCAAGGGACATGGCATAAAAAAATTACCTGACTGGGACACTGATGACGTGGATCCCTTGCTCAAAGTTACCCTACCCACCATCAGTTACATTCAACTTAATTAGATGTATGCTTTGTCTATTTTTCAATTGTACTAATAGTATGCGAAGAATATCTCAAACAACATTATGAAACATTAACACAACTTGAAACAACAGTATGATAGAAATATTTGAAACCCTTTATTGTCTTGCAAAGTTGTTAGATGATATAAATTTTTGTATCATGCTGCTATTGCAAGCTCATATATATGTGTATCATAATGTTGTGTCAATTATATGCATGGTTAGCTTGTTCTTCAATTACAGTCAATAGTAAATGTATGGATTTGTTGTTTCAGTCAGTATAATTATTTTCAATATTAAGTGTATGTTGTTTACTAATCACTGTGTTGGTTCAATACAGAGGAAGATAAATGCACAAACAAATATCAAGCGATCTTCAAGGAGGAAGCCTCCACAAAAGTGGAGCCGGACAAGTATGCCCACACACAAGAGAGGTGTGCATCTGCCACATAGCGATGAGGAGGATGTTGTCATTCCTGTTCACCGGCGAATTGAAGAACCAAGTAGTGAGGAGGAGGTAGAAATTGGTTTGGAATAGCCAACCGAATCTGTAGTTCAAGCAAACTGTAATGCCCTGCCACGCAACCCTAGGGGAAGTTACCAATCACTAACCAAATGCAACAATTTTTTTTTTTAAAAGAACAAAAATGTACTAGCACGCTACACATTGCCAACATCCCCTAGGGCTACGAGACAAAGATTACTTAAACCCGAATTAGACAACCAAGGAAAGAAAACATAACATCATTCAATTAAGGAAATTAAAGTACATACATTCCATACATGAAATAACATCATGGACCAATCGACACATCACGATATCCAATAGAAATTGTTTACATTATAATTACATCACTCATTCCCCAAATGAGGTAAATCAAATAAACCTGATAATTTATTACAATTTCCACCTCGATACAAATGAGGGGTAATGAAAAACAAGAATAACAGAAATGAAAGAAACTATAGGAGCAACTAGATCCAACGAGCTCTCCAACATGAAAGTCTCGGCCACACGGTCACGAACAAAGCCAACGGTGTAAGGTGCACGTTCCACCCAACCAAGTGAAACCCAAAGGCTCACCCCCCGTGCTAGGAGATAGTAACAAGGATTTTTGGTCAAGACCAAATACCTCTAGACAAAGGCTAAACATAACTGAATCGACTCAAATACCAACAACATCACTTAACACAGTACGAAAACTCACAAGACAACACACAATAACTGATTCACTTGTTGACGTAGGGAGAGTGTCATACATAAATTGCCATGAGTTACCCTAGCTCAACCTTCCTAAGCTACCGGACCCCCATCATGGGTTACCCTGGCTTGCCTCTACCGGCACCGGACCCTCATGCAAAACTATGCATCTCATCTCATCTCGAATCTTACAATGTATGTTCCATGAGAGAGACATTCTTTAACTTTATTAGTGTGAAGTTCCCCATTAATTCTTTTAAATTATCACTTGATTAAACCCTAAGTGAGTTACCCTGACACCACTTTGGGCGTCGGACCCCCACAAAGGGCCACTCTCCTATGGACAACACGGGGATCCAAAACCCTCAATTTAAGGGTAGACAACTTGCACAAACTGATGACCAATTTCGACCTTAACACATAAGGTCATACAACATGTTCATAGTACTCGGGTATCCATGACATACCACCTATCTCGTTTATGACAACCGGGTGATGACACAACTACCACCTCGTGCACTACCCAAAACAATCATAAGGTTGACTGACATACTGACAACCCTTACTTTTAAAATGACAACCTCAATGGAAGACTTACATAAACAAATAATTTAAAGGCCCAACATTGGGAATGAATGAGACATGATATAAAAACATTTTAGGCAACTCAATATCTAATGTTAGGGTTTCCTAAACCCAATCCAAACAATGTCGTAGTGAATGAAATTAATTAAATAAATAGCATTATTGCACATGCTCTAATAAATAAAACCACCTTAGTAACATTTAGGTATTTAAAATGCTAACCATTAATTTCATTTGTTCAATACTACTTAATATTTATAATTAAATCATTTTAAAAAAAAAAATGAAATTATTTATTATGATATCAATTTCCTTCAACTAAAATAATCACATACTCATTTTAAAATTTCAAATTTATAATATTTAAACATTCTATAAAATATAAAATATATATAAAATATTATATAAACTTTATATATTATAAATATTTAAAAATAAAATAAAATAAAAACAAATATAATATATTATATATACTATATCCAATATATATATAATAAAGAATTTATATATATATATATATTTTTTTTGAAACAAATAAATTACAATAATAAAATAAATAAAAAAAACAAACCCCATCATCATTTGGCTGTTGTGCAGCCCCCAACAGGGGACGCAGCCCCTGTGGGAGTGCTACGCAACCACTCCCATGGGGAGCCGCTGCCTGTGGGGGCAGCGCTAAGCGCTGCCTCCACAGCCAGCCTCCCTCATGGGGGCCGGCTGTGGGGGTCAGCCCCACTCCCCTAATAAAATTTTTATTTTCTTTTCTTTTCATGAATATTTTATTTAATTTAAAACAAACGAACTCTCTGCCAGGAAAAAAAAACCCACAGTAGAAGACAGAATTTTTTTTACCAGTCTTTTTAAATTCAAAAATATAGACACATATATATATGGTATGTATATATGTATATATACATATCATTATATATATGAATTTGCTCCAATACAGTCATATTGAAGAAATGCAAACTACAGTAATTTGAAAAATAGAGGTTTGTTTTCTTTTGTTCTTTTCTATGAGCATAGTTTGAGTTTCTTATCAAAACTTCTAAATTTCACCAGATTCTTAAGAGTTTATTTCAAATTTTAAACACAAATTTAAGATGGGTTTTACCCAAGAGCTGGAATCTTTCAAGAACATGAACAAAATGAAATTTCCTTTCCAAATAAAATAAAATAAACTAAAGCACAAGCAAGGAACCTGATTTTTTTCTCCAAGAACTTGAAAGCTATCAATGGAGATTTTCCCTTTCTTTTTCCAATTTAGCTTCACCCAAATCCTCAATCTTCTCTTTTCAATTTCTTTCAAGAATTTCCTTGCAAGTTTGCTCTCCCCATTTTTCCAATTATGAAAAAGATTATTCCAAAAAAAAGAAAAATCTCTTTTTCCTTATGCAATCCTTCCCTAAATTTTGTCAAAGCCCTAAAATGGACTCACCCACCAAAATTTATTGCTAATTTAGATATTTTCTATTTTGCAATTTTCAAACAATTTCTATTCTCAAATGAAATTTGCATAATATCTTTTAATTAAAATTACATTTGCAACCCAAATGACAATTTAAATTTTCTTTTAACCAAATTGAATTCAACAATTCATAATGCCATTCTCAATTCTTTTTCAACTTTATTTCTAAGAAATTAAATATAAGACATATTTCTAAGTTCTGATTTAATCCAAATATCTAATAATGTCCACACAGCTAAATTGATTTAATTTATCCCTATTAATTTAATTAGTCAATAAAAAAATCTAATTCAAAATTGGATTATTTTATTAATTAAATTAAATTAATTAATTAATCACCAATTTTCCAACATTTCAATAAGGCAAAACAATTATCATTTATAATTTGAAAAGCCATTTAATCACTTTTAACTTGCAATTTTAAATATAAAGCCAATGGGGAAACTAACAACATAAAACACTGAACCTGACTAAAACCGATGACACACTATGGCTAAGGTGATGGTTTGACACAAAATCCTAGTTACTATCTCCCAATCGATACTGTTGGTCAATGGACACGCTCAAACCTATGAAACCAGGTGGAGTCGATGTCTTATACCTGCATCCTGCACACAATACGAGTGTTGAAACATGCATATATATATATATTAAAACACACCATGAAGAGGAAATCGCGGAATCCCAGGGCACTCGCATGCGAGTGATGTGATCCCGTCCCCTTCACCAATACAATATCACTAACCGACGCATCTAATCATCCATGATATAATCAAAACATAAGGCATCAGTAATTCATATACATGCTAATGTAATCCATAACATGAAATAATAATAACATCTGAGTATAGTACCATCACATCAAAACATAATGTTTACATCGCTTAACAGATAGCGGTTAAAATAACTAAGTTCCATAGTCACAATGCAACAGAAATAAAACATAACATAGAAGAACACTGTTCGATCAAAGAGAAAAATGGAGGGGTGTTACACTAACCCAGCTGTATCAACCAAAAAGGTTGCACCGAGGCATGAATGGACCCAAGTTGACATGGACCATACCCTTGAAGATGTCAAAGACTATGGCTAGTCAACTAGAGGTGCAACAAAAAAGTGGGGTATTCCTACCTCAACATTGTCCAATTGGCTAGGTGGTATGACCACTACAAAAAGGAAAGGGCCCCCAACAGTCCTAACTGAGGAGGAAGAGTCATTGATTATCGAATGGTGCAAGAAAATGGTTGTTGTTGGCCAAGGTTTGGAGATCATCAATCTGAAAATGGAAGTGGTCCAAATATGTGAAACAAGGAATAATCCTTTCAAGAATGGGCTTCCTGGTAAGTCATGGTGGACAGGATTCAAAAGAAGGCATCCTGATCTCTGCTTGAGAACAACCCAAGGTCAAGATAGAGACCATGCTATAAACCTAAGGCAACCGGTTGTAAGTGCTTTCTATGAAACTTTGGAGAAGGCATATGCAGGAGGGAACTATGGACTGTAGAGGATTTGGAACTGTGATGAGACATGGCTACAAGCTGGCTAGAACGGTAACATGAAGGTCCTTGCCATGAAAGGCATGATAAGTGTTGCTTACATTATCCCAAAGAGCCAGGAGTGGATCACTATTCTAGCATGTGTAAACACTGTAGGTCAAAAACTTTTAGGTTTTTATTTGTTCAAGAGAAAAAAAATGTGCAAAACTACATAGCCAACCGTGAGCCAAGAGCATTGATGGCTGTTCAACCTCACGCATGGATGACGAAAGTGCTATTTGTCAAATGGCTCAAGTTCTTTACTATGCAAGTACCTAGGGGTTGCTCACCCACCCATAGACACCTCTTGATATTTGATGGGCATGGTAGCCATGTAGCTTTCTCTACCATTACCAAAGCAAGGGAGCTTGGTATTGACTTGCTCACCCTACCTGCCCACACATCACACAAGTTGCATCCTCTTGATGTGAGTGTTTTCTAATCTTTCAAGTGTAACTTCAAAAAGGAAAGAACAAATTGGACCATTAGACATCCAAATCTGGAGATAAGAAGGGTAGAATTGGCTACACTTGGCAGCCTAGCTTTTCAAAAGTCATTGACTTTTTCAAACATTACAGTTGGCTTCAAGAGGACAGGTATTTGGCCATTTGATCGAAATGCGTTGAATAATGACATGAGGGTTAGCGAGACATTCCACTTTTCTGCCCTCGAGGAAGCATCAACTATTGCAAACATTCTAAGCCTTTCCAACAATGTTTTGGTAGTCACTAAGGGTGAGTCTAATGTTGGAATTGCAGAAGTTGGAGATCAACAAAATGGGATGAATGGTTAGTATGTTTTGCATTTTTTGTATTAAGTTATATTTCAATATGTTGTTACACTATGTACCATTGTTTGATATGTTGCTTATTTTGAATTAGCTCAATTAGATGTATGGTTAGTTTCTTCTCCAATTACAATCGATCTTACATGTATGTATTTGTTGTTACACAATGCACTATTTTTAGATATGCATATATATGCAAATCTGCATATGCATATTTGCAATATGCATATTTTATAAGCAATTGTTGTATGAAGTTAAATTTTAGTATGTTGTTTGAGAAATGGTATTAACATAACTAGGAGTCAGCATATGGTTAGTATGTTCTGCATTTGTTGTACGATGTCATATTTCAGTATGTTGTTACACTATGTACCATTGTTTGATATGTTTCCCATTTCCAATCACCTCAATTAGATGTATGGTTAGTTTGTTCTTCAATTACTATCGATCTTACATGTATGCATTTGTTGTTACACTATGTTCTGTATTTGTTGTATGAAGCTATATACACATATATGCAATATGCATATGCATTGCATAAATGCATATGTTGTATGAAGTTAAATTTTAGTATGTTGTTTTGAGAAATGGTATTAACATAAGTAGGAGTCGGCATATGCAATATGCAATATGCATATGCATATATGGATATGTTGTATGAAGATAAATCTCAGTATGCTATTTGAGAAATGGTATTATCATAAGTAAGTGTAGACACCCAAAATTGTCCTCTTGCAACACCTGTCTCGACATTTCATCATTTAGGCATCTTGTAGCATGTTTTGCCCTAGATACCCATGTCATCATCTAATTAGTTAAATAAATCATATTTATTTTACTAATTTAATTTATCCCCTTCCTCTAATGTTAATTAAATAATTTATATTATTTAACTAATTAAATCATTTCTATTCATTCTTCTAATATTAATTAAATAATTTAAATTATTTAATTAATGAAATCATAAATTCAATGTTAATTAAATAAATCCAAAATTTATTTAATTAATAAAATCCTAAAATTCAGTACCCTTGATTACAGTAAGAGTCAACATATGCATATATTGTATGAAGATAAAATTCAGTATGTTGTTTGAGAAATGGGATTATCATAAGAGTCGGCATATGCATATGGTTGTGGATTGGATTGGATTGGATTATGATACTGTCAACAATTGCCTTCTCTATTTGCATTTAAATTACATGGATTGGATTTGTTTGTTCTTCAAATACTTTCAAACTTACATGTATGAATTTGTTGTTTTAGATTCCAATGAACAACTTGAACTAGCAGTATTGGGAGACCAAAGTACTATTGGAGATATATCTCTTTTCCTACCAACTCCACCTAGGCAGTCCTCCTAGCTCTTTGATGGTGCTGCCAATCTTGCTATGGATATGCATGTGGACGAAGAACAGAGTCTTTCAATGCCATCCCTACCACACTGCATGGGTCCCAATACATTAGTACATTTCTATGCCGATTGTGGAGACAGTGACGGTGAGCAGTTAGGAGATAGAACAAATGCTATAGATAGTGAGATGCAAGAAACAAATAATGTTAATTTCATTGAGCCTTTGGGAGGCCAACAAACTTCACGCATCTCACAATTCTTGAAGCTACCAGTTCATGTGGTGAAAGACAAGTCTAATAAGGTAGCTGACTATGGGATCAAGTTGTAAAGAGGATCCCAACTCCTAACTGCTGATGACTTCATGGCAATGCTAAGTGAACAAGATGAAAAGAAGAAGGAACTAGGAGAACTAAAATTGAGGAAGAAGCAACAGCTTGCAGAGCGCAAGATAGAAAGGATTGCAGAATTGGAGGCGAAAAGTCTTTTGAGAATTGAAAAGGAAAAGCAATGAGTAGCAGCAGAGGCTGAAAAGGAGCTGCAAAAGAAGGAGGACAAAAAAAGGGAGGACCAATGGAAAGAAAAGGAAGCCACAAAAAGGGAAAAAGAGTTGGAGAGGGCACAAGCAAATGGTGCAAAGGAGAGGTGACTCAACAGCCCTCTAAATCCCTTGCCTGAGTGCCATAGGATCTTCACATATTTTGTTTCTATTCAATGCCCCCAATATTGTCCATCACCTACCCAAGGTACCAGCCAAACATTTCAGAGTTGGAGTCCTTCTCAGTCACTCTCCTATACATAGTCACCTAGCCCCACAAGAAGCCAACCATATGAGAGTTGGAGTCCTCGATTACAGGCCTATCATACCTCACCCACCCCAAGCATAATCCAACCAACTCAATAATGGAGTCCTTCTCCATCATAGGCCACATCCAACTCACAAGACAACTTGCCATCAATTTTAGTTTTCGTACATTTTTCAATTGATTTGAATGTTTGGTTGCTAGTATTTTTTTTGTGAATTTCTTGATGGATTTGAAACGAGGTTTGAATTTTTTTTGTTTTGAATGTTTCTAACTTGAAACATCAGTATGGATACCATAGAGACAACATATTCCATCATGTTATTGTCTATCTCTGCAATATGAAAAATATGTATATATTTATCTCTGCGAGAGGAAACTTATGTATCTATCTATAGTAATCTATACATATATGTATCATAACGGTGTATCAATCTGATGTTTTAAGTTAATTTTAAAATCCAGTATGTTGTATCATTCTATGTAGCATACATATGTATGGTAATGTTGTATTCGAATGGGTTGGAAATATTTCAACCATAACAGAGCTTAAAGGGAGAGTGGCCGATGGCATCATAAAGGATGGTTATGGAAATTAACAACGTGTCCACTCATTTAAATGTAAATGGACAAGGAAATTGCTGACAATATGCACATACATATGCATATGCAGACTCCTACTTATGTTAATACCATTTCTCAAACAACATACTGAAATTCATAGTGTAACAACAAATTCATACATGTAAGATTGAGTGTAATTGATGAACAAACTAACTATTCATCTAATTTAAATGTAAATGGAGAAGGAAATTGCTAACAGTATGCACATGCACATGCACATGCTAACTCCTGCTTATGTTAATACCATTTCTCGAACAACATAATGAAGTTTAACTTCATACAACAATTGCATATATGCATATGCATATTGCAAATATGCATATTTGCATAGGTGCAATATGCATATGCATATCTAAATTTGGTACATAGTGTAATAACAAATGCATACATGTAAGATTGATTGTAATTGAAAAAAAAACTAACCATGCATCTAATTGAGCTGATTCAAAATGAACAATATATCGAACAATTGTACATAGTGTAACAACAAATTTATACATGTAAGATTGAGTGTAATTGAAGAACAAACTAACCATGCATCTAATTGAGGTGATTGGAAATGAGCAACATATATAACAATGGTAAATAGTGTAACAACATACTAAAATCTAACATCATACAACAAATGCAGAACATAATAACCATATGCTGACTCCTACTTATGTTAATACCATTTCTCAAACAACATACTAAAATTTAACTTCATACAACAATTGCATATAAAATATGCATATATGCAAATATGCATATGTATATACAACATATATAACAATGGTACATAGTGTAACAACATACTGAAATATAACATCATACAACAAATGTAGAACATATTAACCATATGTCGACTCCTACTTATGTTAATACCATTTCTCAAACAACATACTAAAATTTAACTTCATACAACAATTGCATATATGCATATTTGCATAGATGCAATATGCATATGCATATCTAACATTGGTACATATTGTAACAAAAATTGCATACATGTAAGATCAATTATAATTGAAGAACAAACTAACCATGCATCTAATTGAGCTAATTTGAAATGAACAACATATCAAACAATTGTATATAGTGTAACAACAAATTCATACATGTAAGAATGAGTGTAATTGATGAACAAACTAACCATGCATCTAATTGACCTAATATTAACATAAGTAGGAGTCAACCATCATCACACATAGCTGTAAGGGAGAGGGGCCAATATTTACAGTCACTTTAATTGAAGAACAAACAAAGCATACATATGATCACTTCAATAGACATGTAATTGTAGACCTGCAACTTGCATATATATAATGGTAGTATTACAACACTATCATACACTCCATAGTTTCGGGTGGCATGCACCTATGTTTTGGTCAAAGTATGTATGTATGTGTGTACAGTATACACACATACATGTTGTATGTGTGTATAGTATCCTATACACACATACATGTATGTATGTGTGTATAGTATCCTATACACACATACATGTATGCATGTGTGTATACATACTATACACACATGCATGTATGCATGTGTGTATATACTTATACACACATACATGTATACATACTATACACACATGCATACATGTATGTGTGTATAATTATATACACACATGCATGTATGCAGGTGTGTATATACTTATACACACATACATGTATGCATGTGTGTATAGCATGTATACACACATGCATACATGTATGTGTATATAGTATGTCTACACACATCCACACATGTATGTGTGTATACATACTATACACACATACATCTAGGTATGTGTGTATAAGTATGTATGTCTATGTCTCAAATAGAAACATACATACATACATAAATAATTATGTAGTATATTTTATTGTTTAGTCTAATATAAAGATGTTGAATATTATATCAATTTAAAAGGAAATGTTTAGTCAATTAGAAATTAAAATGATTACTAAATTGACTAGGAAAATTGTATAAATGATTAGTCAATTAAAAAAATAAATTGATCACAAAATTGACTAGGAGAATTCTATAAATGGATATGACTGTATTCCCTAAATCAGTCATACTTGAAGTAGAGACGAAGGATAGGGAAGAGTGGACGATGGGGGTCAGGAATTTTTGAGTGAGGGGTTCACGACAACAATCAAAAGAGCTGACTAAAACATAGGTGCATAAAACCCTTAACAGTCAAGCTGCACAAACAAACATACTGCCACTATACATATGCAAATTACAGAGGTACAAAATGCAAACTAAGCTCTATTTGAATGGCGGGTTGTGCGTATATGTGTGTATACACACATATATGCATATATTCCAATTACAGAGCCATAAAACAAAAATGAACACATATATTATGGCGGTGTGTGTGTATATGTGTGTGTAGACATATAAATATGGATATATATATAGACATATACACATTATTGCATAGGAATTTCTCATACATGTAACTGTATACATGCATATACACACACTGGGCCATTTATATGCATATATATAACTGTATTCTCACATATAGACACAGTCTGCCATTATATAGTTCTATTATTGTTGGAAACTACATTTGTGGGTTGTTGTTGTCTGTATATTTGTGTATACACATATATATATGCATATATATACATTTATATGCATATATATCTATTTATACACACATTTACAAATAGTCAGCTATATATGCCTGTATATATCTGTATAGTCACATATACACACATTTGGCCATAAAATACACAGTAGCGGCCATGAATAAGCTACAACAAAGCTTCATTACATGATGAAAGCATTACAATTTTTTCTTGCACATTTAACAAAAGAAAATTGCAACAAAAACCTAGAAAATATTGCAATGCATAGTTATTGCTTGAGTGAGGTTGGAAGACAACCTCACATGTGTAGCAAGAAGATATATAGTTTCCTTTTACTAAATATGTTGCTGCTAAAAACATAAAGCAAAAAAAATGTATCACCACCACTCGGCCATGGCCTCACTACCATTGGCATCCATCCTAACCAGAGTTGTTTCTCAATGGAACCACTGAAAATGAATTCAATGTCTCATTACTGGGTGTTTTGTGAACAGAATGCAAGACCAAGTGAATGGTTAGCATGTTGAAGTGGTAGGTGTTAAGGCCAAGGGCGAGAAATGTGTAGCAGTTAATGTGCATTAACTAGGATATGCATATGCAAGTACTGTCATGGCACCAAACAACAATCGGTCATACAAATGTCCGCGATAGGTATACACTTAATTTTTACTCTTTTTTGGCAGTTTTTGGAAATCGCCCCCAAAACCTTGGAAGGCATGCTCGAAATATTATAAAATTTTTATTTCAAATTGCCAGCTTGATAGTGAAGGCACATGGCAAAAAAAATTTAGTTGACTCGGATGTTGATGACGTGCACCCCTTGCTCAAGGTTACCCTACCCACCATTGGGCCCTCTCCCTTATATTCATATTTGATCCACAGATCCATATGTCATAATTCCCTACTGCTATGCTTGGATGGATGTCCCTTAGTTATTACTGGATATCTATTACAGTACACACTATTATTGTGTAGGTTTAGTCTTCTTTTCATTTAGCAACACCAATAATCCCCACAAGAACATTGTCCCTATTTTTAACGATGGAGATGGTTCACATCTCTTAGAACTTTAGTTTTAGAAAGGAATATCTAGATAAACTTAGAATGATTTCAATGTAAACTTATTTTGCAGTTTAGGACATCTATAACATATTATTGAAAAGATCAAAATATTAGTGATAAATTTTTGTAAAGTATACTAATCCTTAGACTTGATAAAATATATTACTTATTACATGGAATCTTGTCAATCCGCGTAAGTAAATAGAATGTTAAATAGAATGTCAACAGGGGGATGGAAATTTTATAAATATCATTTAAAGTTCTACTCCATCAAATTGGTTTATTTAGATGACTCAAGTTAGAAAAATTTATAAGGTGGTAATAATAATTTAAGAGTGGAATTTTAGGTAAATAATAAATTAGTGGGACGGGTCATAGAATCACTTGTAGCTAAGTCAAGATGTTTTGGTTTAGAGTAATTAAATATATAGTTTAGTATAATTATTGTATTCAAACATTATTTGAGAAGAGAATGAAGGAGTTATTAGAATCAATATAGATAGTGATGAGGAATCAACAAATGGAAGATTAGTGTGTTTGAAAAAAAAATTAATAAATAATAAATAATAATAATAATAATAATAATTTTGGAGATTACTTTAGTCTGTATAACGCTAAGTATAGACAAACTTTCTATTAGAAATAATTGATTGTTGGTTTTGGAAGATATGTTAAAAATAAATTAAAGTACTTCTAGCCAATAAATGAATGTTTTCTTCCTTGTAATTTTTATAATAATTTGAGTGATTACTTTTAAAGAAGATTATTTAATTAAATAAATTAAGTTAAGTATATGAGGGAATATTGACTATAATTAAAAAGTATGAATCTACTTTTGGCAATTAAATGTTGTATATTGATTATTTGATTATAGTAAATATATTTATAAATGTATATATAGGTATTATAGTATATTTTAATGATGATTAAGAATGATATTTCTTAAAAGTAGGAATAAAATGCTTTATAAGGAAATTTAATTGTAATTTAATGTTAAACTATGTATCTACTTGACCCTAGATAAAAGATGGTTGTTGTTTAAAGATAAAATATAAATTGATTATTTAGATGCTTCTTATGATTTGTCACGTGAATGTGTATTGAAATCAAAGAATTAAGTTATGAGTGAAATTGTTAGGTATCTTATGTTGATTGACGAACTCTTATGAATCGAACAAATTCCATGCTTTCAGCTAAGCAAAACCAAGAGCTTGATGCAGCTATTCACTTATTCCCAACAAATAGGTTGGTTGCCTTGCATAATTATAGAAAAATGCTTTGACAATTAAATTTTCCCATTGCAATTAGTACTATTGAAACTACTCAACAAAACACACTTGATTATGGTGATGATGAGAAAATTCAAGTAGAGCTCTTACTTGTAATTGGCGAAAAAATAATGTTAACTGTTGATCATCAAAGCTTGTGCCTCTCTGATAGTCTTATGGGAAATTTAGCAAGTGGGGGAAAAATTGCATCTCACTGAATACCTCCAATTTTTTTATAGAAAGATAACTCTTTTTTTGGGTTTTGAGATAATGGAGAAAGAAGAAAATGAAAAATTTAAAACATGAAAGGTGATATGCCAAAGCTTTTACAACATTTCAAACTCAAATATATTCCTATGATTGATATAGAAGACACAAAACACCATGACCCTTTATTGTTGGAAAGAGAATGAACAACAAAGGCTAACTTCAAGCATAGTGTAGACTTTCAGATCTTTCCATAGGTAGTGTTCATTGAGGTCCGATCAAACATTAAAAAGTCCTTAGGGAAAAAGAATGATATTTCAGAAAATTATAGGAACTTTGTCTCCCAGTACATCATAGCATAGAAAGATAACAACTTTAAGGATAATGGAAATGTCCAATGACATAGTCTGATTTGTCTAAAATGCTAATTCTCAGTAGAAGCATAAAGCATAGAAATTGGCTATTTAAACTATCAGAATATAACTTACAAGACATAGTGTTTCATTCATAATGAAAATAAAAAGAAAAAATAGTTGAAAAAGGCCATACATGCACAGTCTCAAAATTTTCCCTTAATAGTTCATGCCTTTAATTAAAACTGAAACTTTGAAACAAAGGTTGAATGCCAATCTGACAATAGTTTAAACCTTAATAGATATAATTTTCCAAAATAAAGTAGTTCTATAACTTGCTTTTTGAAATATAGTTCATAAACCCTAAGAAAATTTAAAAGAAAAGGAGTTTCTCTTTTCAGAGAAAACAACTTTCTCTTGGAAAAATTCCTTCTCTGAAAAATATCCTCTTTTAACAGAATTTCCCTTTTTCTAGAATCCCCTTTTTTGGATGCTGAAGACCTTCATTTATAATTTCCAAAGAGAAAAACACCACCCTACCTAGAAGTAAATATCACTAGATGTCACCACTTGATAGCTTACAATCTGATTTGTAAGCCCTTGGTTAGGTCCTAAAATATTTTTGCATTAACTCTCAGCTACTGCATTAATGTCCTCCATATATTTTGAAGATAGAGAGTAATATTAGACCCAATCCTGAAAGGAAATATTTCAGCAATTAATTCTTCTGACTCAATCACATCGCTTTGCAGTACTAACTAGAAACTTTTGTCTTTAGACAAGTAAAGGGAAAGAGAAAATCTTCTACTGATCTTTTTCTAACTTGATAAAGTCCTCCTTTGATATTTTGAGTTGAGATGTCACTCAGTCATAAACTTTATGCTTTCTAAAGAATGTTATATGCTTTTCGAAGAATGTTATAGAAAAAATTCCCACCACCTTGGCACGTGTCTAATGTGCTCCTCTAAACAATGACCAAGGAAAAATGTGCAGCCATCCCATGGTGCATTCCCTGTTTTCCTTACCAACCTTACCTTGAAATCTTTTTTTCCTTTTGCAAGAATAAAAATTAAAAGAAAAAAACTGGAAGGTCGGTAATAATAAAACTCTTTCACATTAACAACAAATGTTTGGGTGGTAGCTGGCTTGATTAATGGATCATTAGGTTTTGTGAAGTATATCGTATATGCTAGGGGTGCTAAACCACCTCAACCACTTGAATATAAATTGTTGTCCATTTCCCAAACTACATTGGACAAACATGGGATCAAGTCAACCCAAAAGCCATCCCCATCCCGTTGATCGCATGGGGCAGCTGAAGATAGCTCCCCTTGAAAATGGCTTGGAAAATAAAAATACATAAATCTCAAGGCTTGATGTTGGAGAGAGCTAGAATAGATATTGGAACTAAAGAAAGACAAGTACTAAAGTTCATAGCTCTTTCCCATGTAAAATCAATAACAGGAATACGTATAGATCTGCCTTTCTCTTTTGAAAGATACTCCATAATACATTCCAAAAAAAAACACATTGCCCTTCAAATAAAAGAAGAGGATCACCTCCAAAAATTGTGTACATTTCCATCATGATGAAATGTTTCTATTCTTTACAATAACTATACCACTTCTTCTTTCCCTCTTCATTTCAATGCATTTAGAATTCCCACCATTTCTAATTTTTCTTCCTTGTCATTCCCTCCATAGTGTAGTTGCAATCACTACTGCCAAGCTAGCCAAATTTTTGCTTCTATGGTGATTACTACGAGAAGTTGCTATTCAATTCTTGCATTATGCTTCTCATCTCCTACAATGACAAACCTGCATTCCTTCCTCTTCTTTGGTTGACCATATAAAATTTATATTTACTTTTTCTTTAAATACCTTCCTCTTCTTTGTCAATGATTCCATTGCTAGTGCTCTCGCCTTTGAACCATTTGTGTTTAACTATATCAGATTTTAACCAATTTAGATTGCAAACTGTGAGCACCACAAATCTAAAAAATAGCTCAAACTTGAAAACATATTAGAATGTTAGTTCTAACTATGCAAATACCATAGTGCTCCTATGAGATAATATATCATGTCTCACAATGTAAATAAAACAACTAACTAAGAACATAAAAGAGCATAATGGATACCTATCCCATAGTTGATTGGTGCTTCTATGGAAATAAGCCCTTTCCCAATCCTTTGCTAAGCTAAATGATGCAATGTCTTGAGATGGAGTGGATGGACAAAATCAGTTCTCAATTGAAGAGAGTGACTTTGCATGAGATTGTAGATGATTTGATGAAGGTTGAAGCCCTCTATTTATAGATTTTCAAGTTGAAAGAATGCTCATAAGAGAGCAATGTGGGATAAAAATTGGACCAATGAGATGAGGCCACTTGTCAACTTGTCATAGGTTGAGGAATGTGCAAGTTTTTGTAAAGGAAACTATGCAGCCATAGAATGACAATTTCCACATAACCCAAATCTGAAACATGCAAGTAAAATACTCAACATCAACATGCAAGAGAATAGACAACATACCCATCAAAGATGACACAAGATATACCCTGGGAAAACCCTCAAGAGGGAAAAACCCAGCCTCCAAAAGCATCCACACTCCATGTATTATTCAGCAATGAAACCCATTACAATACATCTGTAGAGACTCCATGAACACTTCTAAAGCACAAGCTATCCATGCATTCCATGTGACCAAGCATGAATCCACACATCCCATGCCATGCTTCAAACCCTCACACATGCACAAGCTCAACCTTGACCAACTTTTGATCCAACCTTTATCCAACCCTAAACAACTACCCTTGCGGTTGCTTTTATAGAAACAAGCTCCCACAAAACCACCAAGTGGTATTACATAAACCATGTGCCCACAATACTACATCATGTGACCCCACATTTAATATTGGGTACTTTATTATTTTATTATTATTCCCCAATATTAAATAATTACATTTTACAATTATGTCCCAATGTTGCATACAACAAAGTGGCCCCAACATTATAACTCCTTGTGATGCACATTCACCTCGAAAACCCCTAGGTGCACCACACACATAATAAATAAATAAAACATTACAAACATTATGCAAGGTGTACAACACCTAATTCTAACAATCTCCCACTTGTTGTATACATTGCATAAGGGGGTAACAAATAAACTCCATAGGCAACATGTACCATCCTAGAATCCAAGTGCTCCATGTGCTCCATCAAGATACCTATAACAAGAACCAAGGTGACCACCATCTCATCCATGAATGCTCCCATCCTCCACCATACCAACTGCACTAAGATATGAACACATCGAAAGA
>VDFB02153974.1:0-85992 GCA_007258455.2 Sequoia sempervirens | reverse complement strand
ATGTTTGACCCATGGGGCCCACTAGTAGTGGCATCTTGTCACCATGATCCTTGTGCACATCAAATCACTCGCCTGTGTTATCACAATAGTGTGTCTCACTTTTGGGACATGTTGATTTTTACTTGGAATCACCTTTTCAGAAGAAAAAAAATTAATGATTTAAGCCTTAAGAGGTTACATCTAAAGGTTTTTAATATAAGAGGGATAGATAAGACCCCCTTAGACCAAACCCCCTTGAATAGAACCCCTCTAGTATTAAATCATGGCCACAATGGAGTCTCCTTCGCACTTATCAAAATGTTGGCAAAAGAACACTTTTTCTTTGCCTTTAGAGGGATTAAATAATTTCATTTAGAATTATAGTTTGCAAGATTGTAGCCCTCAAAATGAGCTTTCCAACAAGTATAGGTTTTATATGTTTTTATTTTACCATGTATTTAATTTTCAATTTTTACTGAACATAGGTTTTTCTCTGAACATCAAGCTTTTCGTTCTACAAAGATAGAAAAATAGTTACAAACCATTGTAAAAAATATAAAAAATACCCTTTCCCTAAGTATTGATTTCCTTGTTTCACCAAAAATAATAATTTGGATTTCGATATATACACAAGTTAGGTTGGACGACACACATGTATATCCAAATTATAGTTACAATGACTTCATAAATTAATTAGAATATATGTGTGTAACAAAAAATTATGAAAAAATATACTTTCCTTAGATATTGATGTTGAAAATCTATATTTCAAAAATTAGAATTTTATCCTTTATAGAAAAAAGTTATGATGGACGACACAAACATTACTTTCTGAAAATATTGTTTTCTATTTAAAACTAGTTATTAAAGGAGATATTAAAAGATTCATGATTTATTTCAAAAAAAAATAAAAAATATATTTAGAATCTACACACGAATTGCCACAAATCACTAGTTGGCATCATCTTCAAATTCTTAATGGTTTAGCTACTACAAGTCTCAAAAGAATAAGATTCAATTAAAAATATTGATGTAAATGTCCATCTTGGGCAAAAAGTGAGACATAGTATTGTGATTTCACCTAGCACAAATTGAATGCACTAACACAAGTAATTGAATGTATAATTTAATGCCATTAATAAGCCCATCTAAGGAGTTTATCAGGTTAACCTAGCTCATTTTTACATTCACCCTTAACTATTTCATGCGAGAAATCTAAAAAATTTATGCTTCCACTGTGAATTCAAAATCCCTTTACTGGTGTGATCCTTTCCTATGCTCATGCACGTTATTGGCTTGTGGGTGCTTGCGCGTGTTTGGGTGTTTCATGTTTGTGTGTTGTGTTCCTAGTTTGGGTTTTCGAGTTCGTTGTTGCTCAAGCATCATCTATTTGTGGTTTGTTTGTGCATTATGTGTTCTTTTCCTACCTCCTTCACACGCAATTCTTAGGTTGATCCAAAATTTGCCCAAATTTTAGCTTTTAAAATGGATTCCTAGTGTTTGCATGTGGTTTTGGCTTTTGTTTTGCTTGCCTTTGTCAATCTGATTTTGGGAATTCTCTTGTTTTTTTTTGTATATTTTTAAAAATTGTTTAGTAGGCTTTGTCTTTAGATGAAAGTTAAGTGTTCGTGATCTTGAAGGGAACTCCACAGTTAACTATATTTGAGTCAAAGTATTACCAATAATGGATGGGTAACCAAAATTCTAACTTTTGACCCTTGTAAATATTAATCAGATTTTGTCCTAAGTTTTTAAAATGATTTGATAGATTTTGTCTTTAGATGAAAGTTAAGTGTTCTTGATTTTGAAAGAAACCTAACGGTTAAATGTGTGTGAGTCAAAGTAGCACTAGTACTAGATGGGTGAGAAATGTTCCAATGCTTCAATGTTGAAAATGTCATTTAATATTTTATTTAGAGAAGTACTAGTATTGGATAGGTAGTTTCAATGCTTCCACCACTATAAGCATCACCAAACTTTTTGAGTCAAAGTAGTAGTACTACTTGATTGGTGTGAAAAGTTCCAATGATTTATTCATATAAACATTATCAAAAAAAATTGTACTACATTTTTGCAAAGAGATTTAGTAGGTTTTGTTTTACAGTAGTACTAAATGGGCACATAAAGGTTCGATGCTCCACAAATATAAACATGACCTAAAATTTTGTATTATATTTTTCTTAAATGATTTAGTAAGTTTTATCTTTAAAAAAAAGTCAAGTGTTCTTGATTTTTAAAGAAACTCAATAATTAAATACATTTGAATCAAAATAATACATAAATAAGATAAATTCCAATATCATTTTAATTGACCCAAAACACTACAGTTCAGACAGCTACCTATCACCCATCGTCCTTTTGCTGCTGTTTTGTTCTTTTATTATTATTCATGTGAATAGTCACATCGGCTTACAACCAATAAAAGAGACTGGCATGGTAGGTTTGCGTGAAATGAATATTATCCACACAATATGCACCTCATCTCTTCCCACGGCCAAAATGGTGTTGTTGAAAGGCACCCCTGTTCGCCCGATGTGCTCGTCCCAACCCATGTCATACGGTAATCAATTTTATCGTACTTCTATCATGAATGCACACAAGTACGAAGAAAGAAAAGAGCCAAACCAAGAAGATTCAAAGAAAGGAAAAAATAAAGAACCGGGGACCACAATTCTTACCTGCGTTTCATTCAGTCATCTCTTCTGTGTGTGCTAAACTGAACCAACAAAAGATTGTCATACTCTGATGAAATTTGTAATAAACATTTTTAAATATTAATTTTAAATATGATATTTTTAACTATTTGTTAGCAGTAGAAATTTACTTTACATCTATTTGTTACCTTCGTCTAATATATAATCTTTATTTGTCTCACAAATTTTATCTTATAACTATTATCACAACTATTGAAACATGCTAAATTATTGGGTCCTTTCTCTTAGGTGATTTTTTTATGTCTTGCAAATGATTAATGTACATATTTGAAACTTTAAATCCATCTTTAAATATTCAATATAGACGTCATTTCTTCCATCTTAAATATTTCTTTTCAAATTTGTCATTTCATCTATTGCATGAAAAAATTGGTGATGAGTTAATTTGTGACCATTTTAACATTGAGGTGATATGATATGAGGGTTTCATCATACAATGGATATTTATTTTTAAAAATTAAATTAAAAAAAATGATTAATTAAATTATATTTGGCAAAAGTTAAACTATTTTTTTAATATTTATGTATATGCAAATTGTATTTAATTTGTCTATAAGCATATCGTATTCAAAGTTTTGGAATAAGATGTGGATATCTATTTGAGTATAAACAATCAAAGAATTTAATCAGATCCCATAGTTGACACTATCTTATAGACATGAATGCAAACTGTGAAAGCACACACAAAGTTCAATTGAATATTGAAAAATTATATAGAAGCACATTAAATTCCTAACACAAAATGCATTATCTTCAAATAAATTCATCATACTTGTTGGTGTTTTTTCCAGTTGAACCTTGGAACTCTCTAAAGGATAGCCAACCCTTATGTTCAAGACATCCCTAGGGTAGTGGTCAACACAATGAGTAAAGGATTTTAAAGTCTTTACTCCTACACTTTAGGTTCTATGGGACCAAGGAAGGTATTTCTTGATTGTGTTCATTTCAATTTTGTTAAAATGGGGAACACTTCTGCACAAAGGATTCCTATTGCAGGAAAATAAACATAATTCACCAAATATTTGGTAGGTTTTTTATTAAATAATTGTCTATATGATAGGAACAAGGGTGTACTTCAAACTAACAATTCAGAATTGACAAGATTTTAAATTTTAATAAGTATTGTTCTTATTTTGAATCCATGGATAGGCATACTACTTATTTATTTGATTGCACAAATTCTTGATAAACAGGCCAGTGTCTCATCAATAGGGTAAATGGAGTCAAATATGAAATACTTAGTAATACACAGATTATTTAATTCTGAAATAAATGGACTATCTTTGTAATGCCTTGCAATACAAAAACTCACAACATCCAAAACATCACTTCTTATCAAATCCTTGCAAATTCTCACAGACCTATGACTTTCCTCAAGAATTTTAATTAACCCTTTGAGTTAAAGCAAAGAAATAAAGCCATACATTCAATTAAACCATTGACAATAAACAAAAAAGTTCTTTGATAATTTCATTTATGATCTACAAAAGTGTACAAAACGAGAGTACATGCTTTGGAATTTATATTTCTTCGATATCAGTAATTTGTGTAAGACTATTTAAGACTATTACATATACAACCTATACCCAAGATAATTTCTCAATAGATTCATCAAGCTTTCTGCATTTACATTTGCTTTTTGTATTCAAATTTTACCTAGACCATACTAGACTCAAAATTTTGACCACTGTAATGAGCCTTGAAATCCATTTTATAGATTAAGGGAACAATAAGCACCATGCTCATTATAGTTAAATTTCATAATAATTTTGCAATTAATTTCATTTCACTAGGGTTAGTTCCCAAATAGTTATATTTCAATCATTCCTTCACCACGAGAAAGAAAAAAGGCAAAAAAGCACCAAGCCATTGGTTGAAGAAGCCACACAAGCCTTTCAAAAGGCATCATCAATATTGGCATATTCACCAATACCAGAGAAACCACCATCATTATCAACAACACAAACCAACAAATTAGCCACATGGAAGTTGAGTCACCACAACACCCCAAAAACCAAACACCATTGAAAAGAGAACACGAGTGTTACCCGGCCTTGTCAGCTATTGAGTAAACACCCTCACTGAGATTTTTGATAGAGAGTGGAGTTGCAACAATTATCTCATCATCTGAGTCATCATAAGGCACAAGAGAAATAGAGCAATGGCCAGAGTCAAGGCTGGCTCCTCCCTCCTCACTTGAGGAATTATCAGAAACTAGAATAGGAGCACTAGGCTTCTTTCAACAAACCTTAGGACTCGTACTCAACCTTGTTAATTCTTTCACAAACTCAATAGGCCCTTTTCCTCCAAATTTTACTAATTCTTCTAAACTAGTCTTATTTCTAAGACTGTAGGTACTCTTGACAGTGATTTTCTCAACCTTCCTATGCACACTCCTCTTGCCTTTTGGGATAATTGGTGTTTATGCCACAATAGGTTTTTCCTCAGGCACATATGCAACTGGTTCCTACATATTTAACCTTTTGGAACTTTAGACCGGCGTAATGGGAGTACCTAGCTCACTCATATTTCCAGAATACAATACTAGCCAAAGCTAATTGTACAGGAAGAGACACTAACCACAACTTTCAAAGAATTCCCACACACAAACAATAAAAACCCCAAAAGCACTAGACACAAAATACTATTGAACTACACCAACAATACAATATGCATGCATTCACACTTATGTACCAGAAGATACCTCACGGCCACCTCTACAACACCTTGTTCAATACTCTAAATTTTTTCCTCTAGTACTCGCAATGTTCAATCAATTATGTGCCTTGATAATTTACAAATGATCGAACAAGCTTCAGAAAATTCTCATTAAATAGAGGAATTGGAGGCTCGTTGCAATTAATGGCCATCCTGGCTTACTTGTGTGAGAAAAAAATAATCATTGCATGTTGAATCTCAGTCATTGATTGTCCAATATTTAAAACTCAATCAATGAGGTTCATTAAGGATCACCACTTGCTTTATTGATCATACTTAAAAACAGTGAGGAAGTACTTAAAAACTGCCACATACCTATCCATATCCTTACTTTATCATCCTTAACCTGCTTGATGTCGATCCTGATGATCGTGGGATGATCTTGGCCACAAACTGAATCACATTGCCCATCATGCCTTCAAGTTTTGTTTTGGGATTCCATCAAGCGATGGCAATAGAGCCAGTGATGAAACATTAGCCATTGATTTGGATCACATAAGGATCCTATCCAAAGATCCTTACATCGCTCATCGCTCATTCAATTCCCTTTCAGGCATCTCTAACAAGCGATGCCTTGATCCTGCACGATGGGGAGAAACTCACCCATTAGTAGTTGCATATTCATCATTAGACTGCACCATACAACTAGTGATAGTACTGGGGTTAACCATGGGTTAAAAAGCTTAACCACATCGCTCATCGTGGGTTTTCTTCCAACGGTGAGATTGCAACACCCAACGGGCGATGAAGCTCAGGTAGTAAGATAGAATATGCATCGCTCAGTGCGGGATGGGCACAGACGATCTCACAAGAATGCATGATGGGTGATGAACTGCCAGTGGTAGGCATAAGTTTTTCCAAAAGGCAGATGGGTAAAAGATGTTCTTAAAAGGGGGATTTACTAGGCTCAATGGGTGACCTGAATGTTGGGGCTGGTTAAAATGATAATAGCGAAGGCCATAAAATTCCAATTAGTTAACCTGTGGCCTAATGCAACTGGTCAATGAGCGAACACAAGCCAATAGAAGGATCAAGGGTATAAGTGAATCAGGGAAATAAAAACCCTAAACGCTAATGGTTCAAGGAAGAATCAGTCATAGGCTTGACCATGGAACTAGTGGGACAATGAAAATTTAGGGTTCCACCAATACGAATAAATGAAAATTAAATTGGAGAGTAAGATTGTGTTTAATTTTTTCTTTGATTCCATGATGCTTAGCTCTATCTAAGAGATCTTTTTCGTGTCTATTTCTAGTGGTTTTTTGGCATTGTAATCATCATTGAAAATAAAAATGGGGGTTTAATTGTATGCATAGGGCAAAGATTTTATATCACTTTAAAAAAAAAAACTCATACATGTGATTTTTTTCTAGAATTTATGTATGAAAACCATTCACATGTAGGAATTGGATCATTCCTCCATTCCATCAAATTCACTACAACAATATGAAATTTGAAGTGATATGAAGGAGCTTCATCATTACTATGAAAATTTGGTTATCTTTATAAGGTAATCAAAGAAATTAGTCTCTATAGCTACCTCCTTATTGTTGCTATATCAAATTTGCGTTGATTTTTAAAATGAATGTGTCCATTTCTTAATGCACTTTGAAAAATCTAAAAAAATTATGGACATAAATATTGGGTTTATTTTATATTTATTTTAATTTGGATGTAATATTAGATAATGTGAAAACAATGTTAATTTTCTTGAGTTATATTTTGTCTCTTTAACAACAAATGCATATGATCTTGATATTTCATTTCTTGCATATGTACAATTTAAGTTAAGTGTTTTATTATGCAACCATGATTTATCATCATTTTTAAATTTTTAGATATTATAAAAATGAGGTTTGTTTATTTTTTAACACTACAACTCATGTTGTTCCATGAGTGCATGTTTCACCAAGTTGCAATGGAGAAAAGGGCACATGGAATTAGGAGGTGTTGACCTAAGGTAACAAAGCATTGGTAAATGATGATAGAGTAGAAATATTAAGAGATGAGTTTGAGTTTGTTTATGGAAATGGAAATTTTTTCCAATAAAAGATTAAATAAATTGGTGAGGAAAGTTAGGCCACTTCATTGTTATATTTCATCCCTAATGTTTCTATGTAGTCTATTTTAGGGAATGAATAAAAAGGTTAAAAAATATTGGAGTTTTGTTTTTGGGTTTACATTTTTTGGATACTCTACCCTCTACAAAGTTATTTGATAATTGGATAACATAAGCTTGGAGAGAAACCTTGGTATCTACATTTCCATCTATAGAGCGTTGTAGAAGGGTTTAATATTTATGTACTAAGAATGTGAACATGTAGAAAAGAGTGATTTTAAAGAATTTTATGGCTCCGGCTTATTATATTTTTATATATTTTCCTTGGAAACCTATGGATAATCATGTGGAATTTTTCTTACAATCTACTCCCATGTGACGAGATATTTAGTGTACCCTTATATTGTTGCATAGGCAATTGTCATTGCACCAAAATATCGACCTGTTACTGCTCAATACAATCGCCAGATTTATACAAGATCCAAGATCCACAAGAGGTGGATAAGCCATGTCATGAACCCAAGTGTCATGTTGCATAGCACAAGGAGACCAAGGGTGAAACTCTTGCAACAATCCCCCCCAACACAAGTGATGGGTTTGAACTTGTGACCTTGGAATATATACTATTTGTTGCATAGGTGATTGTTGTTGCACCAAAAGATTGACCTATTAATGCCCGATACAACTGCTAGATTTATACAAGATCCAAGATCCATAGGAGGTGTTTAAGCCATGTCACAAACCTAAGTTCCACACTGCACAACACAAGGAGACCAAGGGAAAAACTCTTGTAACATATATAACTAGGTTTTATTAGACGTTGTCTCTAAGCTTAAACATATGTAAGGCTAATCTTTGATCAGCCCCCAAGACACAAAATCCAAAAACATTCATAAATTTAAGAAAACCAAAAAACATTGGAAATTTTGAAAATCCAAAACATTTAAATAACCCAAAAATTAAAAAAAAATAGCCTCAAAACATTTCAAAAACATCTAAATATTTAAAAAAATCCATCTGTCTCATCTTGTTTTCACCCACAATAATTTACATCCACTCATAATAAACGGTTGTCATCTTCAACCTTTGGTGAAACAATCAGAAACAAGTCTAGTAGGTTACAAGTGAAAACTCAAACGTCAAGGTCTCAAGTCTAGGTTAGTAATTAAACAAGTTGGTAAACTCTTGGTACTAATAGCATGTCATCCAGTCAATCCAAAAATCATCTAATAACATCATGTCAGGCTAGGATGAATCCTTCCAATGACCTCTCGGTGATGTCCCAACAAAGGGATTTAGATAGAAAGGAATGGGGCAACCATCATTATCTTTTGTCTGTTGTGCTTGTTGGATATTATTGTAATATAACCTTGGTCATGCTTACTTTGTTTGGTTTGTTGGGAGGGTGTTTTAGGTGTCTTGTTGACTACATAGGAAGGATTTCCTTTCTATGTTTTGTTCTAACATGTTTGAAATGTCTGAGCTACATTCTAAATATGGTAACTTTGTATAACAGGTGTGAATATGAATACTCCTATCTGATTGTCAATTCAAAGTCCATTGCATTCTAGGTACAAAACCATCCTAGTTCTTTATAACTTGATGCATCGTATTTATGTGTGTTATCAAACACAATGTAAGTAAGCCCTTTTACAATCTCAATTCCTGATAAGCATCATCATCATCGTCATCATCGTCATGTCTAATAAAGTGTCATCAAATCATGGACTTGTTGGATCCTCTTGTCATCCATCTTATTCTTCTTAATCTTCTATCTTTACTAACATTTCTATCCAACTATAAAGTGTGTGTAATATATCAAAATATACATGAGGCTACCCATGGTCAATGAACTATCTACATCATCAAATCTGTCTACATTAAACATTCTAGCTGAACTGATCTTGAACCTCTTTGTTGTGAGATCAACCTTCAAAACAAAAAAATTAACTAATCTCTCGAGCGGACAGTGTACCAGCATACTTCTTTCCACTCAGGAAATAGTGGGGCATCTAAAAAAGTCAAAAAAAAATTGAACTTTGATCTCAACAAGGTTATTCTTTGAACCAATGCAGTGGGTATATTGCTTCAAAGAGGGGAAAAATGTACACACAAAAAATATACTGATTGATCCTATGCCCCTAATCCTAAATCATCTCCTTTGCTATTCATTTAATTAAATAATATTTATTTGATTATATTCATCATATTTCATCTTTTAATCAAATAAATCCACTTTATTTGATTAAATCATCATATTCTCCTCCTTAATTAAATAAATTAATTTTATTTAATTATATATAATGTCATCTCATTTTACATTAAATAATTAATCTTTATTTGATTTAAAACTAACATCATCTCTTTTAATTAAATAAATAAAATCTTATTTAATTAAGTCTAAAATCATTTTCTTCTCATTTTTATTTAAATTAATCCAAAAATATAAATCAAGTTGTCATATCAGTTAATCTCCCTTTAAATTAATCAAATCTCGATTAATGCTAATCTTAATTCATCAAATCCTCTAGCTTTTGCAACTTGCTCATGAAAATCATTTTAATTGTGTGCCATAGAAAATTGGACCGAAAAGAGACAATTTCTCACATAATTAGACCCACTTTTGAGTCCCTTCACATCATTTCCCTTCAAAATGGCATTTATAGGCCCCTTAGACCTATTAATTTTGATCTAGAGGCTTGTTTGACATGTGAAATCACATAAAACCCGACAAACATCATTTAATAACATCATACCCTGACAACCCACCTTCAAACAGTAGTAGTGGGACCCATTCACCACCTTGGGCGAACGAGTCCCCTTAGAGGGAAAATTCAAAATTAAGCGGCAATTTAATTAATTTAACTTTTACTTCAGAGGAATGTCAACCTCTTAGGTGTAATTAATGGGAAAATAAGGTGTTATTGCTTATAAATACACATTTTAAGTCATTTTACACAATGCTTTTCATCTCTTATGATCTCATTATCATTCTTCAAGACTGATTCCAAAAGGAAAGCATTCTACAGCAAGTTTCATCATCAAAAGTTGAAGTTTTAGGACAACAAACTAGGGTTTTTTATAGGTCTTGAAGCTCACTAATTTTGTCAAGATCCAAAATTGTAAAGGGTTATTCATGTATTCCTATGGTGAATCATGAAAAAATTTAGGGTGAAGAGGTGCAACTAGCCACCAAATCATGCATAAGGATTTGGTTCCTATTGATTCCATCTTCCATTTTCACTCTATCTTCATATTATGGTTTGCATTGTTTTTATTTATCATTTGAATGTCATTTTCTATCCATGTTTCATGCGTTGTAAGGTTTCTAGGGTAGAGATCTTGCATTATTTCAATCAATATTGCATGTCTTGTTCTAGAGGAAGAGAATAGGACCCTTCTTATGTTTTAGCCTTTCTTAGTATTTAACACATCTATGGCTAGGGTTGATGTATATTTTTCTCTATTCAAGGTTTAATTACCTACCTAGGGGTTTGACTAAGGAAAACCCCCCATTAAACCAACTCTTTTAAGCTATTTTGCAGGGATTTTCTAAGATCTCAAACTAGGTCTCCATCAGAATTTGATGTGTAGGTGTCAAGATACAGATCTGAGTTTTGAGTTTGTAGGAATCAGAAAGTGGACTGATTCGCCAAGCTTGGCAAATGAGTCCCACTTAAAGATGTATATTTGAGTTGGATTTTTTTTAGATCCCTGACTGTCAAAAATAGGTTATGTGTAGAAAAGTGCTGACCCGGGACTAATTCGCCCAAGGTGGTGAATGAGTCCCAGTCTTCCTAAGGGGCATGTGTGGATCATCATGGAAAAAATAGGCCCTTAAGTGGCGAAAAAATCAGAAAAATCAGAGTTAGGAAACTTGAAGTAAAAATTTGAATAAATTATCTATATTATTTAAAAAATATGTAAGAATAGAATCTATAGCAAATTGAATGTAGTTTCTAAACTACTAGGTTTTTTTTTTTTTTAAATCTATTTGGTGAAAATTTGAAATTTCAATGTAGTAGTGCTTAAATTTCAAGGAAAAAATAAGTAGGTGTTTTTCTAACCACCCTAACCACAATAAAATGATAATATTTTTTTATAAGATTTTAGATATAGGTAGATGACTCATGTCATGATGTGATGCATAATTTTTTCGTAATTTTTTTCCAAGTAAATAATTAATTATGATTTTTTATTACAAATTTTAAAAAATATTAAAACTCATATGTCTAACCACCTTAACTTGGTCAAAACTTCATGAAATTTAATTATTGGGTGGGTGTTGCCACAATAGTGGTTTACACTTTCTCAGAGATCTTGATTTTTGCTGAAGTCACATATTTTTAGGAAAAATAATGATTTAAGCCTTGAAAATTTCCATTTAAAGGATTCCAATTGAATATGGTTTGATAAAACCACTTTAAACCAACCCCCCTTGGATAAAACCCCTCTAGTTTTAAACCATACCTATAACGAAGTCTCCTTTACACCTATCAAAATGTTGATTAAAAACAACTTTTGATTTACCTTTTGGGGGATCAAATGAATTGATTTAATTTTATTTTTTTAACTATGTAGTCCTTATTATAAGCTTCCAAAAAAGTATAATGTTAATTAAATTCAATTTGATTATTATATTTATTTTTTATTTCTTATGAATGTAAGTTTTTCATGAGATAGGAGGGTGATGGAGAGGGTTGGTCTGTGCAGGCTGTGGCCTGCATGAGGGGCCTTTCATTCTTGCATGTGCCCGATCTTGGGCTTATTTGCTTCTTGTTTTCAAGTTGGATGTGGGGTTGGGCTTTTTTAGGTGTTCGGGTTGTGGTTTGTGGTTGTCGGATGGGGTTGGGGCTGGCTTTCTATCTCTTAGTGTTTGTAGTTTCAACTTTTCTTTTGTTGGTTTTCTTCTTCTTTGGTTTTTGCAGAGTGTGCTTTCACCTATGGTTATGGATCCAGGCAAGACTTCAGGGGAAAAAATCCCCTTTGAACTTTCGTGCTGCTATTGGTGTTTCTTCCCCAAACCAAAAGACAAGAATGTTTGATAATAGTTTATTTTCCAGTGATGCTGGAGATGGAGGTTTTGTGCCTACAGGAGGATCTCAAATTCTGAAGGTGAACAGTTGCCTAGAACGCTCTAAGGAGAGATCCGTTTTGGAGATTCAGCCAGAATCAATTGCTGAGGACATTGAATATTTTTTGAAGCATGCCTTGCTTTACAAATTCATGGGAATGAGGGTTTCACTTCAATTTTTGGAGTCATGGTCACAGCGTACTTTGTCTCCTGAGGCGAAAATGGACATTATGTTGGAAAACAACTACTTCATGGTGGTTTTCAATTGCATGGAAGATCAAAACAAAGTTTTTGAGGGTGGACCTTACTTCCACAATCAGGTTGGTATTTTTATGAAACCTTGGCATGCGGGTTTCAATCCTTCAGAGGAACTACCGAATCGTGTTCCTGTTTGGGTGCGTCTCCCCAGATTTCTGGTTGAGTGCTGGCATAATGATATCTTGCACAATGTGGTTGCGCTATTGGGTAAACCTGTGGGTGCCTCTCAACAAATGAGGGAAAGAAAGGTAATGAATTTTTCTCACATTTGTGTTGAATTAAATTTAAGTAACCCTCTTCCTGATTCCTTAGAAATTTGGGCGGGTTCATATTCTTGGGTTCAATAGTTAGACTATGAAACACTGCCATTTCATTGCCATCTTTGCCATGAATATGGCCATCTTCAGAGAAGATGCCCAAGATCCAAGCCACCAGAGACTCATTCATCTCAACCCCCTCATCACCCTTTGAGGGGTGACAAAGGAAAAGTACCTATGTCTAGTGAGGTTGCAGGTGGTGAGGGTTTTATTCTAGCTAAAGTTCACAATAAGAATCGGGGTTAGAAGAGAACATTTAAGGAAAGATAGGAGGGAGATACCTTTAACCGGTTTGAGGTTTTGGATGATCTCGGTCTACAGGAGGTGAACCCTAGTATGTTGGGAATGGGCTAGAGTGTTATGGAAGAGGTTTAGGAAGAAATTATCACATAAGACATTCAAATTCCATATATAGAGAGGGCCTTGCAAATGGACACAGATCAGAGTTTGGGGACTTCTAGGGAACCTGAGTCTATGGTTATTGCACCATTGATGGTGGGAGAAATAACTAGTTTTCCTTCAAAAATAGTTCCTGATGTAGCAAAAGGAAGCAAGGCTTCTCCTACATTGGGTATTCTTTAGAAAGACTTGAATAAAGGGACTATTGAGAAGCCTTCCAAGACTGGAAGAAAGAAAGATTTTGAGAAAATCAAGCTAATGGGGGAGACTTTAGTGGAGTCGAGTTATGTCAAAACTCTTGACTCCCACTTTTCTAATCCTCCAAAATGATCATTCTCTTGGAATGTACGAGGCTTGAACAGTGGCCCTAGACAAAAAGTTGTTCGAGACTTGGTGTGAATTCACTCTCCTAATTTTATTTTTTACAGGAAACAAAGTTATTTGTTGAAAGCATGACTGGTTTATCATCTAAGTTGTGGAGCAGAGGTGATTGCCAATGTATTGGTGCTCATGGTACTACTGGGGGTGTGGCTTGCCTCTGGAATCCTTTGAGGATTCGCCCTCTCTGGTGGATGTCTTCTAATTATTCCATGTCTTTGATCGCTACAAGCATTGAGACTGGGGAAACTATCCTCCTCTCTAACATTTATGCTCCTACTGACTTTTTGGGTAAGCAATATTTATGGTCCCATTTAATGTTTATCCGAAGTATGGTGCCTTATCACCCTTGGATTATGGCTGGAGATTTCAATGCCATTACTGAGTTGGCTGAGAAATAGGGTGGTATAGCAAGATTGGAACCTTCTACTTTCTTGCTTCGTGATAACATATCAGCTTTGAACCTGGTGGATATCAAGCCTAGAAATGGACAGTTTACCTAGAACAATCGGAGAATCAGGGAGAAGTGCATTGTGGAAAGACTTGATCACTTTCTAGTTTCTTTTTTTTGGGTTGGTGGTGGTTGGTCTACTTGTTCAGAGATTCTGGATTGGCGAGGTTCAGATCACTGGCCTATTAAGTTAAGGGTGTCCTCTGCTCGGGTGGCTCGATCTCCTTCTTTCAAGTTCTAACTTATGTGGTTGCGTGATCCCTCTTTACAAGACTATGTTGCTCACTGGTGGAGGATTGGTAGGCCTGCCTAAGGCATAGCTATGTATACTTTTTCCAAGCTATTATAATATGTTAAATACTAGCTTAAGTATTGGAATCGCCAATGTTTTGGGAACATTTTTCATGACAAAGATATTTCTCAATCTAAGTTAGATAATATAACCAGGGAAATCAGGGAGAATGGTTTGTCAGAAGCATTGCTTCAGGAAGAGGCTATGACCTTAAAAATCTTGGAATAATGTGAAATGCGTGAGGAAATTTACTAGAAACAAAAATCTCGTGTGGAGTGGCTTCAAGAGGGGGATAAAAATACCGCCTTCTTCTTCAATTCGGTGAAGGTGAGGAGGCATGGTAATTCTATTACAGTGCTTGTGAATGATAGGAGAGAACAGCTTTCCTCCTTACAGGAGATATCTAGAGAGGCAATACAGTATTTTACTTCTCTTTTTAGGGAGGACACTCAGGAGGGTTCTGCTGAGGAAGTTTAGGTTCTTTCTTGCATCCCCCAACTTGTTACTAGAGAAATGAATGAAATCTTATGTGTTATATTTCTCTAGAGGAGTTGGAGCAGATTGTTTTCCATATGAAGAAAGGGAAAGCTTCGGGTCCTGACGGGTTTCCGATTGAATTATTTCAAGAATTTTGGGTTATTATTAAGGTTGATTTATTAGAGGTGGTCCAAGAATCTCAAAGGAATAAATATATTCTTCGTGCATTGAGCTCCACTTTTCTTGCCCTCATCCCAAAACGTGATGGGGCAGATCGGTTAAGCCAATTTCATCTCATTTCCCTTTGTAATGTGATTTATAAGATTATCTCTAAGGTGATTGCTAAAAGGTTGAAGAAATGGCTTAAATGGCTCACCTTTGAGGAGTAGGGAGGCTTTGTGGCAAAAAATTCTAGATGGAGTTGTTATTGCTACAGAGACTATCCACTCTATGGCCACATCAAAAGCTAAGGCAATGTTTATCAGGCTTGATATGGCTAAGGCTTATGATAGAGTTTAGTGGTCCTTTCTTCAGAATATTCTTGGGGCCTTTGGATTTGCTGAGGATTGGATTCAGTGGGTTATGTGTTTTGTAACTTCTACCTCCTTCTTTGTTTTAATCAATGGGGAGCACACATAAATTTTTGGAGCTTCTCATGATCTTTGGCAAGGGGACCCTCTTTCCCCTTATCTCTTTCTTCTTATTGTTGAAGGGTTGCAGAGATTGTTGAAAAGTAACATTGAGTCAGGGGTTATCCAGGGGTGGAGGTATGGAAATTACTGCCTCCTCAGTCACACCTACAATTTTTGGATGATACTGCCCTGATGGGTATGGCTACAATCAGGGAGGCTACTAATCTGCGTAAGGCTTTGGATTTTTATCTCACTGCTTTCGGTCAATTAATTAATGAAGATAAGTCATCCATCTTCTTTTTTAATACACCTGGACCTATTCAACAAAGGATTTCTTTTATTATGAGGTTACAGATAAGCTCTCTTCCTTTGACTTATCTGGGTATTCCTATCTCTTCTGGTAAACTCCCTAGAGATTCTTGGCAGTATATTCTTGAAAAATTTTAAGTGAAGGTTAATCACTAGACTCATAGATGGCTTTCCTTTTTTGGGTGTGTTCAGTTGCTTAAATCTATGGTTCAGGCTCTTCCCTTGTATAGATGTATGCTTCAGGTGGCTCTGATGGGCTTTGTTAAGGAATTGGATTCCTTGGCAAGGCAGTTTTTATGGGCCAGAAACTTGTCTTCTTCTAAATGGAGCCTTGTCAGATGGGATATTGTATGCTCTCCAAAACAGTTGGGTGGTCTGGGTTTGAGGCATTCGATTTTATCTGGGATGGCATTGGCTACAAAACTTTATTGGAGATGGTGTGTGGAGCAAGATCAGCCATGGGCTAGAACTCTACTTCATAAGTATCTTCCTGGGATCCCAAAGGAGGAGGTTCCTTGCTATCCTTTGGTGGGAAGTGGATCAGTAATTTGGGGGACTCTCAAGAAAGGGGACTTCTTTGATTAAGGAGGGATTATTTTGGATATGTAAGATGGGAATAGATGCTCTCTTTTGGTCAAACTCTTGGGATGGTTTTCCTCTCATTATCTCTCAGTTTCCTAATTTATTGGCTCTCTGCCAGTGCTTCTTCGAGGTTGGTTGGTCAAGGGTGAGTTATTTTAAATCTTTTCACCCTTGTGGTCAGCTGGAGGTTGCTAGCTGGAAGTCCCTGCGTGAGTGGCTAGTGGCGGATTTGGAGGAAGATTGTGTAGAGCTTCATAGTATTTTATTGGTTAGACACTGTAGTTCCCTCAAAGACAAGGATGTTCTTGCTTGGCGCCCAAATCCTAAAGGCATTTTTTCCGTGGCTAGTGGATATCAGGAATTGATTGCTCACAAGTTGAATGGAGAAGAGGTCCATTGGTGGAAGTATGTGTGGAATAAGTTCTCTTGGCCAAAATGTAACTGCTTTGTGTGGACTTTGTCCTAGAATAGGTGTTTAACTTGGGACAATATTTAGAAGCGTGGATTTCATGGACCTTCCTTATGTGTTTTGTGTGGTGCTGGTGAGGAGGAATCTTCACATTTATTCTTTAGATGTACTTTCTCCTTGTAGCTATGGCACCTTTGGTGGGGTGTTTGGAAACACCCTTGTGTTCATGTTTCAACCCTGGTGGAATTTTGGAGAATTTTGGATAAGCCCCCTACTTTGACTCCTTTTCTTCAAATTGTTTGGTACATTGGACCTACCTTTATTCTCTGGCAGATTTGGCTAGAATGAAATCGTAGGATTTTTAGAGGGGAAAGGTTAGGAATCCAACAAGTTTGGCATAGAATTTTGGGAATGATCCAAGAGACTATGGAAGCTAAATGTGAGGTGATGTTCCCACTTGATAGAGGGGATGCTGAAATTACTGAAAGAATGGGTTTTCAAGGTTTTTCTCCTACCTCTGCTTGTGTCAAAAGGGGTAGACATGCGAAAAATAAAGTTCAAAGGATGGGTAGATGGATGCATCCTCCTAAGGATATCTTAAAGATTAACACAGATGGCTCTTCCCGAGGTAATCCTGGACCAGCTAGGATTGGCAACGTGGGTAGAGACTGTTTAGGTGAATTTGTGTTCTTCTTTTCTATTTATAAAGGTTGGCAGGCTAATAATTTTATGGAGGGATTAGCGATTGTCTATGATCTGGAGGGTGCTTATGCTCTAGGTTGGCGTAAGGTTATTTGTGAATATCACTCTCAGGTTATTATGAATTTGTTGATTGAATGTAAGGTGAAGGATGTTAATTGGCAGTTGGCTCATGTTGTTCAACAGATTTTGCAAATTAGTTCTAGGATGGAGATTGTGTCCTTTGTCACATTCCACGTGAGTGGAATAGGGCTGTTGATTGTTTGGCGAAGTGGGCTTTAGATCATGTTGATGTTTGGAGGGTTGAGGAATGGAGACATCTTCCCTAGGATTTTTGTCTGGATTTGAGGAGGATCTTGACTGAGGATATGGATGGTTGTGCAATTGGTTGACTGGTGCTCTTGTTCTTCTGTTGTTCTTGTGCTTTTCTCTTGGAGTTATTGTTCTGAGATTTTCTTATAATCTTCTTTTATGAGTTTCAATAAAGTTCTTACCCCTCTTTTTCTTAAAAAAAAAAATTTAAAAAATGTAAATTTTTCACTGAAAATCAAGCTCTCTATTCTACACATGTGGAAAAATAGTAGATTATAAAAAAAATGAAAAATATGACTGCACAAGATATTGAAGTCCTTGATCCAACAAAAAATAAAAAATTTAATTTTGGTACATACAAAAAAAGTTAACATTATATGGTCCTTCCTATGTCTAAATTGTAATTGGTTTGGTTTGAAATTTATTAAGGAAAAAAATTCATTAAAACACTATCTAACAAAGTGGAAGCACTAGATATCGAGTTACAAATCTAAATTCAAAAGAATTATAATTTTATCCTTCATGGAAAAAAAAGTTATATGGTGCATCACTCCTTAAAAATGTTGTTTTCTAAAAAAAACATTTCTCAAGGGAGATGGAAAAAGGAGTTCTGTCGATTCTAAAAATTGAAAAAATATATTTAGAATCTATAGACAAAATTTTCTGAAACTCTAGTTTGCATCATCTTCAAATTCCTCATGGTTTTAAGCACTATAGGTGTAGAAGTGAAGGTTGGTTAAAAATTATTTTAGTGTCCAATTTCTGGCCCAAAAATGGTAAACCACTGTTATGGGATCCTCGGTATGTGCAAGATCATCATGGAAAAAACAAGCCTTAAGTGGCAAAAATTAGAAAAATTACCCAGAGAGTTAGGCAGCTTGGCGGTAAAATTTGAATAAGTTGTTTATATTATTTCAAAAATAAGTAAGAATAGAGATGTAGAAAATTGAATGTAATTTCTAAACTATATTTGTTTAAAGAAAAAAAGAGCTCTATTTGGTGAAAATTTAAGAATTTCAATCATTAGTACTTAGAGAATTTTAGGGAAAAATAAGAGGTAAAATTGTGTCTTTCTAACCACCTAATACAATAAAATAATAATTTTTTTATGAATTTTACAAGATATAAGTAGGTGACTCATGTCCTAGATGTGATGCATATATATTTTTTTTTTCCAAGTAAATAATTATTATGAATTTTTATTAAAACAAATAATATATAAAAACATGCGACCACCTTAGCGAGATTCAAAACTGCAATTTTTTTTTTTTTTTTTTAATCACATGGTATGTGAATCATAGAATGTGTGTCCATGTTTTGGATTCAAAAATGTGATATCATTTGAAAGCTAGAGATGTTTTTTAATCAGCGTATCAATCAGGACTTTAGTCATAATTCAAATAGAAAATGAATAATAATTACTTATTAAATTCAAATTAAAGTATAATTTATATTGGTCAAGAGTTGAGAATCTCCTTTAAAAACCCTTTTCGTTTCATCCAGTTTTGGGTTAAGAAAAGATTCGTGACTACATACCCATCCTTGTCATATTTGGCCCATCGTGATCACGCACATACCACATTATTTTTTGATCCTATAGTATGCAAAGTATAGAATGTGACACATGTTTCAGATTCAACACATGTGATACCATTTGAAAGCTATAGATTTTTTTCAGTCATCCTATCAATGAGGACTTTAGTCATAATTCAAATAGAAAATGAATAATAATTATTTATTAAATTCAAAGTAAAGCATAATTTATATTGGTAGAAAGCTAAGAAAATCTTTTAAAAACTCTTTTCATTTCATCAATTTTGGGTTAAAAAAAATTCGTCAGCCACATACCCTACACATACCCATCATATCACCACTTTTTGGCCCATCATCATCTTGCACATACCCCAAGTTCAAATTTCATCAACTTTCTAGATTTTTCTCTAGTCCTCTACGACTTTGCAGGTGGACCTATTTTGAGAAACTTATTTTTGTTTGGTTAAAATTTGCATTCTTGTGCATTATTTTAATCTATTTGCAAACAACACTATGTTTTCAAACATTACATAAATCTTAGTTTTGTGTTCATTTTCATTCATCTAGATTAGTCCATTGCATTTAATTAAGTTCATTTACATTAAACAACATTACATAGATCTTAATTTGAGTGATACATAGGCATATTTGGCCCTATCTCTCTCCTTTTAGGTGAAAAACCCTAGAAGTGCAAGAGTAGTCCATAGGGTCCCAAAAATCTATGTTTCAAATTGATTTATTAAATCTCTATTTACATTCAAAAAGGCATCAAAGTGGGAATATTCTCTGAGTTTCAATTATTCCCCCAAAAGTACTTGTCTATCCAATAAGGCATTAAAGGCCTCTTACACATCCTTTCCTTTAGCCAAGTTGCATTTAATTCATTTTTCCTCTCCCTCCAACTTGTCACTTCTGCAAATTTGAAATTCCACCTAATAGCATTTGTATACCTTGATATTTCTACTGCTCTAAATGTGCAAAACAACTAAGAAACATGAATAATAAAATACCAAGGACACCTCAAGATTAGCCAAAAGAGTAGTTCAATGAAAAGGAATGCAAATAAGATAAAACACAAACACTTTTACCTCCCTTGTTGTTGATACCTCTTTGATTGGCCCTTGCTTGGATTGGTTGTGTGCTCCTTAGATGATGGATTGAGTGACTAAAATGCAAGCTTCAATATGCAAGATGATGAACAAAGATGGCTAAATAATGGCAAAAGGATTGAGAGTTCAAATGGACAGCATGTAGTTATCAAAATGCAAAGTGTTGGAAATTCCCTTGAGGTGGGGTATTTATAGGAGATTTTGAATTCTCTAGAGAATTCAAGGGTCAAGATTGATCCAACAAGGTCAAGATGAAGGGCTATGGTGGGTTGATAACCCACAAGCCCTCACATCTTGACATGTGGAGGGTGAAGTGGACAAGAGGATATGAGGTGGAGATGAGTTGTCAAGAAGGTACATGAGGTGGAAAAGGACATGCACCTTGGGGGATGAGAGGATTTCCACAAAAGGGATTTCTTGTCCCCAAGTGGGAGTGAAAGGGACTTTTGAAGAATTTTAGAATTCCTCAAAAATCTACATGGGAAAAGGAAAGGTGGTTGGGAGGATAAATGTGAATTAAAATTCACATTCTAGATGATCTAGAGGGTAAAAGGTGGGCTCCAAAAAGGTGGGACTTGGTCACATGTGGAGATTGTGACAAGTCCAAGGTTCTAGAAGCCTTGGGAGAATGGAATGTGAATTAAAAATTCACATTTAAAGGAGAGGAATCTAGAGCAAATAAATGTGAATTAAAAATTCACATAGGAAAGGGGGTTAATATCAAAAAGGAAAAATGGAAGAATTGACCAAAAAGTGGTGCTAAATTTAGCTAATGATTTTGGTTAAGGTTGTGCAAATATTGGATTAGGCTAATTAACAGAAGATTAGAGGCAAGTGGCAAATGTAGGAGGATGTGACAAGGAGAGAGAAAGTGAGGAATTTTAAATTGATTTTAAATCAAAAAGAGGAAGAATGACTAAATTAAATAAATTAGTGTATTTATTTAATTTAGAGAGGAATAAGGTAAAAGACAAAGTATTAATTATTAAATTAAATACTTTATCGGTATGAGACAAAGGGTGTAATATTAATTTAATAAATTAATATTAATATGATAGACGGAAGGCAACAAATTTAATCATATGGAAGTGATTAAATTTAGATGTCTAACATTAATGTGCACATTCATCCAAATGTGCTCCACCTTTTTCCACTCGCATGTTGACAAGTGGAATTATGCTATTGGTTAGTGTTTAATCCCACGTTCATCCATTTTTCCTCATCCTCCATCATTCTCTTCTATAAATAGAAGGATCTCATATTGATTTTGCATCCAAAATCTTAGGCATTTTCATCCACAACTTGAGCAAAGTTATCGTCTTCATTGTTTTGAGAAATCTTCATCCATTTTCATATATTCATAGCTAGGTTAGGGAGGAATTTCATCAAGGATCATCAAATCTTCACCATTGATCATCAAGCTTGTAAGGAATTGGGAAAGGGCCATTTTACACACCAAAATGGCACGAATTCCCCAATGGGATCAAGAGTTTGTCTATTTTGAGAAAAATTAGATAGTTTTCATTCATGTTCTTCATTTATTTCTTGTTCTTGATATCTCAAATGAATTTCATGGGGAATGTTGTTTCTAGCTTGCATATTGGACTAATTATGTGTTTGTTCTTTGTATTTGTGCAAGTATAGGATCACCATTCACAATTAGAATGTAAGATGTCTAAAAATAACTAACAGGGGGTAGTGTGTTTTCCAAAATGGGAAATAACTAACAAAGGACAGTGTGTTTTCCAATAGGGGATAGTGTGTTTTCCAACAAGGGATAGTGTGTTTTCCAATAGGGAACAAAAAAATGCCCACATTATTTGCAGTGTTGGTAAACACATTGTCCCTTGTCAATTATTTCCTTATGAAATTGACATAGTGTTGAAAAACACATTTTCCATTGTCAATTATGTAATGAAGTCCACCTTAAAATTTTAGAGAAACTCCTTGGTTATAGTAAAAATGACATTTCACTTTCTTGATATGATTAGAACAAAAAAATTCTCACATCGTATGCAATGTTTGAAAACACACTATCCCTTGTGTAGGAAAAGTGGATAGTGGACATCATTACAATGTAAGATGTCTAGAAATAACTAACAAGGGACAATGTGTTTTCCACTCTCCAACATTGGAAACAACTAACAGAGGACAATGTGTTTTACAACATTAGAAATAACTAACAGGGTAAGTGTGTTTTTCACTTTCTTGACATGATTGGAACAAAAAAAAGCTCAAATTGTTTGCAGTGTTGGAAAACACACTATCCCTATGTAGGAAAAGTGGACAAGGGACATCATTATAATGTAACATGTCTAGAAATAATTAATAGGGGACAATGTGTTTTCCAACATTAGAAATAACTAATAAGGGATAGTGTGTTTTGCACTTTCCAACATTGGAAATAACTAATAGGGGAAAGTGTGTTTTCCAACATTGGAAATAACTAACAAGGTACAGTGTGTTTTTCATTTTCTTGATATGATTGGAACATAAAAACTCTCACATTGTTTGCAGTGTTAGAAAACACACTATCCCATGTGTAGGAAAAGTTGACAGGAGACATCATTAGAATGTAAGATGTCTAGAAATAATTAACAGGGGACGGTGTATTTTTCAACACTGGAAATAACTAACAAGGGACAATGTGTTTTTCAATTTCTCGATATGATTGGAACAAAAAAAATCTCATATTGTTTGCAGTGTTAGAAAACACACTATGCCATGTGTAGGAAAAGTTGATGGGGGACATCATTGGAATATATTAGATGTCTAGAAATAATTAACAGGGGATAGTGTGCTTTCTAACATTGGAAATAACTAACAAGGGACAATGTGTTTTCTAATAGGGGACAGTATGTTTTCCAACAGGGAACAAAAAATGCTCACATTATTTGAAGTGGGGTATGTGCAGGATCATTATGGAAAAAAAGGCCCTTAAGTGGAGAAAAATTCAAAAAAATCAAAGTTAGGAAACTTCACGTAAAAATTTGAATAAATTATCTATATTATTTCAAAAATATTTAAGAATAGAATATGTAGCAAATTGAATATAGTTTCTAAAATACTAGTTAGGTTTATTTAAAAAAAATAATCTATTTGGTGAAAATTTGAAATTTAAATGTAGCAGTACTTAAATTTCAGGGAAAAATAAGAGGTAGGTGTTTGTCTAACCACCCTAACCAAAATAAAATGATAATATTTCTTTTATAATTTTTTAGATATAAGTATAGAACTCATGTCCCAATGTGATGCATATTTTTTTTAATATTTTTTTCCAAGTAAATAATTAATTATGATTTTTTTATTATAACTTTTAAAAAATATTAAAACTTGTATGTCTGACCACCTTAACTTGGTCAAAACTTCATGAAATTCAACTTTTTTTTAATCCTATTGTATGTGAGGCATATAATGTGCTGCATATTTCAGATTCAAAAAATTTGATACCATTTGAAAGCTATAGATGTTTTTCAATCAGGCTATCAATGAGGACTTTAGTCATAATTCAAATAGAAAATGAATAATAATTATTTATTAAATTGAAAGTAAAACATAATTTATATTGGTGGAAATTTGAGAATCTCCTTTAAAAACCCTTTTTGTTTCATCAATTTTGGGTAAAACAAAAGTCACCAGCCACAAACCCATCATATCGCCACTTTTTGGCCCATCATGATCCTGCACATACCCAATGTTGGAAAACACACTTTCCCTTGTCAATTATTTCCTTATGAATTTCCAGTGTTGGAAAACACACTATCCCTTGCCAGTTATGTAATGAAGTCCACCTTGAAAATTTAAAACAACTCTTTGGTTATAGTATAAATGACATTTCACTTTCTTGATATGATTGGAACAAAAAAATGCTCACATTGTTTGCATTGTTGGAAAACACATTGTCCCCTGTGTAGGAAAAGTGGACAAGGGACATCATTAGAATGTATGATTTCTAGAAATAACTAATAGGGGACATTGTGTTTTCCAACATTGTAAATAACTAACAAGGGATAGTGTGTCATCACTATATTCTAATGATGTACCCCTTGTTCATATGATGATGACATTAATTTGGTAGATGAACCTAAAAAAATTGTTGCATATCTTTCATCAATAATACAAATTTTATTGTCGGGTATGTGTTGGATCATGATGGGCCAAAAAGTGGCAATATGTAATTGATATGATGGCCCATGTGGGCTGGCGACTTTTTTTATACCCAAAATTGATGAAATGAAAAGGGTTTTTAAAGGAGATTCTCATCTTTCCACCAATATAAATTATGATTTACTTTGAATTTAATAAATAATTATTATTCATTTTCTATTTGAATTACAACTAAAGTCCGATTGATAGGCTAATCAAAAACATCTATAGCTTTCAAATGGTATCAATTTTTTGAATCTGAAACATACATCATTCTATGCTTTACATACTATAGGATTAAAAAAAATGAATTTTATGAAGTTTTACCAAGTTAAGTGTCAAACATCCAGTTTTTATATTTTTTAAAATTTATAATAAAAATTAATAATTAATTATTTACTGGAAAAAACACAAAAAATATGTATCACATTGGACATGAGTCCTCTACTTATATAAAATATTACAAAAATATTATCATTTTATTGTGGTTAGGGTGGTTAGATAGACACCTTATTTTTAGAAATTTAAGTATATTGTTGAAATTTCAAATTTTCACCAAATAGATTTATCTTTCAAAAATAAACCTAGTATTTTAGAAACTTATTCAATTCTATAGATATATTCTTACATATTTTTAAATAATATAGATAAATTATTCAATTTTCACGTCAAGTTAACTCTGATTTTGCTAAAATTTTTAAGGGCCCTTTTTCCATGATGATCCCTCATACCACTACCTATTACATAGACTTTGTGTTAAAGTATACACATCTTATTAATACTTTAGGTGATTTATAACCATCTAGGTATGTTTTGAGTGCATATTTATATATTTTGAGGATGATGCATAAAATTAAAAATTACCGCTATCTTGTGAATCCAACATTTTAGAATTTCAATTTCTTTGTAATACTTTGGATACTAGTGCATGAAATTGAGACTATCTCTATTTTTTCACCCATGGTTTCATATTGTTTTAGATGTTGATATAAAACATAAAGTAGATTGGGCAAAACACATTTGATCTATTCTTTAAGAGGATAAAATTTTGTACACGAAAAGTTTATCTATTGATAACATCAACTTTACATAGATTAGATGTAAAAATCTATGCTACATGGAAGGGTTTTCATCCCCAAAGATTTTATACAATTCAAGATCATAGAAATGAGGAAGATGGTCCTCTAATAGGAAGAAAAAAAACTCTAAATTATAGTGATCCATTCTCTACAATGAGATATTCAATGCATCTACAATAGTTTCAATAGCAACTACTCTTCTTGAGTGCTCAACATTTTCAAAGTATTCATTTTCCTCTCAAATCTCAAGCAAGGCTTTCTTTATATTGAGACATCCAAAATCCACATCAAATTTATATAGCTAAATAAAAGAAAAACAATTATTATTTTTAATAAATTATCAAGTTCATGTCAAAGAATGTTACCAAAATAGTATGCAATCCCACATGCTTTCTTGTAGTTATATTTTTGGAATGTCATTAAAGAAAATTTGTAAGGTAAAAAAGATTTGATAAAAGCTGGATCTTGTTTAAGGTTCTCATATGACAATCTTCCATGGAAAAATTGCAAAAATAATTAATTAAAATTAGTAGTTTAAAGAAAAAAGCAACAAAAGTTTGAGCTAAAATTGTACCAAATAAATTTGAAAATGCATCATCACAAACAAGAAGATATAACATTTATATACATGTGATAATCATCATAATCATAGTCATAGCCCATTGCCTATTTAAATCCACAAACAAAATAAGTAAATAAGAAATCCCAAAAAAAATTAAGTCATATATTGATGTTCATTTCTACTCTTAGAACCGAGAAAAAAATCATAATTCCCATTTCATAACAAAATTATAATATACTATGATCCAATTACACCCAATTACATACCATCATTTTTTCAGTTCGATTTTTAAAGGCATGTCCTTTATATCATACCACTTGGTTGTTTTTGCAAGCTTTTTCTAAACACTTGAGTTATTCTTGAGATTGGCTTTTGTAACCTTTTACATGTTTCCTAGGGTTGTATTGAGCATCTCTGGTAGGCTGCATGTGTGAGTAGAAGAACCATGTATTAGGATTTATTGTTACATGATTCTCATTTACTTATTCATAGAGAGAAGTGTGCCTAATATGCATGATTCTTTATAATACTTGTTTGAAGATTCTAAATATGTATTGTAACATTTTTTCATGAGATAATACATTGAGTGTGTGGGTTATTTTGGAGGCTAGGTTTCTCACATGAGGGGTGATTTCAAGGGTATATCTAGCCTTATCATTTGATATGTTTTTCTATTCTTTAGCATTATATATTTTGGATAGATATTTTGCATTTTCTCTCATGAGGTTTATTTCGAAAAATGTAGCCACAAAATTGTATATCCATGTCAAACTTCATTTAGTTTGGAGCTCATTTTGACAGAATAAGTTAGTATAATTACCTATCATCAGTTGTAATAGTATTGTGAAAATCTAAATACACTCTTCAAACCTTCACCTATTCCCATTTAAATACATTCTCATGCATCTTTTCTTATCCCATTTATTTCTACATATTATCCTATATATCTCACATTCGTTGTAGTCCCCACATCAATACTATTATTACCTTACCACATGCCAATATTGTGAGTATGTGATGTTGGAACACAATGATTTATTGAGACGGGGGTGAATCATTAGATATTAAAAATTTAGCTCTTAAAACCTTTTATGTAGACTACTTTCTCTAACCCTTAATGTGCATATATTAATCATGTGATACAAAATTTTGTGTGCACACAGAAACAACACATAACACCAAATGGAAAACATGATATGGGAAAAACCACACTGACAAAGCCTACTTGATTCTACTGCTACAACACCCTAATCTAAGCTACAACTTAATACAATGAGGCTACAACCTGTTAAGGATTACAAGTTCATATGTGCATATAAATGGTTCTTCATAAACCTGAGATGCATCATTACATTATAATCTTAGTTGTACATATTACAACTCACTTCTTATTGCTAAAGCTACACTCTCAGCAACACACACACCCTCTACTTTGCACTCTCCTCTACACATAGAACAATCACTATTCTATATTGTTGCTCTGCTCTTCTTTCCCCTTCTACAGTAACTCATACATCTAAACTATATACTCCTGTGCACTTGCTGACCTCACACACACACAACAGATACAACTTCAAGTTGTTCTCTCTATTCATGCATACTTTCTACAGAAATCTTACTTCAACAATATCTAATTTTCTTCTTTCTCCACTGACCTACAATCTCTACCTCGAGATTCTCTCAACCATCCAGATCATCTCCAACTTACTATTAGAGTTTTCTTCATATGCTAACTTCACCAGCAAGCTACCTATACATTAACTACAAACAATCTTCTAGCTATTCATAAAGACATATGATAAGGTTTATCAGATATCACCATACCTCTACATTGAGCCACACAACATTTAATCCTATCTCAAAAGGTTTGATAATAATAGCAACCTATGAAACCCTAGAATCAGATATGTATTAAATGTTTTCTCTTGTTCAATCGATCTAATTTGATCTCAATCACCTCTATAATATGTTTCACCACCTTGAAGATCAAATCTTCATTTAATTGGTCACTTGGTGTAGCTAGACCAATTAACTCCTTCCTCTGTGTCAATTACCACAAAAAACCCTCTTCACACTGAGTTATTCATTTGTGATTAAACTGCATTCAAATCTGGGCCATCAATCTTTCTCCTACCATGATCCATTGGCTCTAGCTCATCATCATATTTTTAAAATTTTCCATCAGATCAAATACCTTTAATCATGCACCATCAATCTCCACCAACTAATGATCGCCATTGGATCAGTCACCTTTTTATCTCCATCATCGATCTCCATCATACATGGCTTTCCATGTTATCTAATCGGGCCCGCAACTTACATGTCATCCATGTCATCGCCACATCATTTGCAACAAAAATATGAATGACATATTGAGCAATCATTCATTTCCATCTGTTAACCATTGTCACACTCGAGTCCCATAGTCTACATCATACTCGTATCACCCAATTTCTAAAAAATTGAAACTCATAACCTCATGTTAGAGGTTATGAAGTTCTAAAAACCCACGACTCACCAACAATAGAGACAACCTATGAAACTCCCTTCGAAATGACTAAGTCACTTCAATGAAAACAACATCACCCAATACATCATTTGAATGTGGAGTCCAAATGTTGTTGTCACATATCCATGCCATCACCTGTCATAGCTCTATAATCCAAAACAATGATGTGGATTACTATTTACTCAATCCCATCATGCCACATGTTAGTACCATCATTATGGTTGGGTCCCACATGGAGTGCTTCCTTAGTCCTTATTGCTCCATCTCTTAGTCACCAAAAATCTGAACTTAAGAACCTCTTTGTTAGAGGTTGTGAACTTTTGAAAACCCGTGACATGTCAATAACAAAGAGAGCCCTCTTCCTTCCTTCACACCATTAGCTAAGTTGCTAATTTAGGATGTTATGAAACTTGAGAACCCTACCACATAGGTTAGGAAAACTTGGAACTCCACAACTCCATTCACTTTCTTTGAACTGATGGTAATGTATATCCTTAAAGGTCTATGTAGAGGGGCTAGTCACCCTCATGACTATAAAGACTTAAGTTACAACTAATGCTACAACAAACAACTATAAATACAAAGTCAACATCAAAATAGAATATTTTGAGGATGCCATGATTGTAAACACATTAGGGTTTATCTGTACACCCTAATATCACCCAAAAATATAATTAATTCATTTTTGGGGATATCCGTCACTTTCTCAACTTGCAAAGCACATGACTGGAATGCTCTTGAAAAACCCATCAAAAATCTCCCACTCAATTCACCATTAGGACCATTGCTCTATCATTCATCTTCTATCATCATGCCAACAAGCTCTTTTGCCTGATTTTCTCTTTTGACATCAATGATGTAACTATATACACTTTCGCACAGGATCAACACACTTCCCCTCTATCCCCTTATGACATCAATGACAACATATTCCAAAAATCTCCCCATTTGTCATTCATGGAAAACTTAAATGCTCAATGATAACAATTAACCAGTTCAACATTTGTACCTATATAATCTTTACTTTATCCTTCTATTATTGCTTTCTCCAATGCTCCTCTTTGAGAATTTGTATGACTTTTTCCCTCTTGCTCAAATACTTGAGCATTTGCATACTTTACCATACTTTCTCCCCATTTGACATCAAGGGAAAAGGGATCACCCCTCTAGAAAGCATTCTTCTTTGTCGACAAGCAGTGCAAAAGGTCTAGTTGTATTATAATATGGATCTCCTTGGACATTCCTTCTCCTTTACTCATCCTTATGAGTGACTTCATAGCTATCTCTCTTATGCTCTACTTTGAGCATTACTCATTTCTTTTCCCTCATGCTCAATTATTTTGAGCACTTGCTCATCCTTTCTCCTCTTCACTATCTCAGGTCACCATATTGCTACAGCCTTCACTTCTACTTAGGGAACTTTCTCCCCCTTTGACTGATACCTATTGAAAACAATTTTGTGTACTAATTGTTTCATTTGACCTTTTTACTAAAATGGAAATACTATATGCTTCAACTGAACTATACCAATGAAAAATATTTGATTCCAGTTGAAGTGCCATTACATACCCAGCGCCAATCAAGTTTGATAACAATTATAGATATTTTGATTCATGATTTGTGCCAATTGAAGCATGTACTAACACCAATTAATGATAGCATGTCCTGATACTAATAATCATTCTGATACCAATTGTGAATATGTTTACTTTATGCTATGTAAGAATTGATATCCTGGACTACACTGTATCAAGTATAACATTGATTTGATACATATAGTAGCTCCCCCTTAGAGCTTGCTTCATACACTTCTATTGGTTTATTCATGTATTTACTTTATTCCAAGTTCTACAATTCATCTATACCAACTAAGCTGATCATATAATTGTTCTGCTAACAAAAGCAACTCCCCTGAGATCATACAACATTTTCTTCTTAGCAAACTCAACGATTTTCTTCCTTTTGGGCTTTGTACCAACTAGACTATTGTGAACAAATTTATAATGGTCTGATACAAATTTTGAATCAATATACACAAAACAGTTTACTCTTAGCCATAACTCTTCCTCTTTTAGGAAACTAAGTGTTTCTCTTGATAGAGAATCTACACCATCTTTTCTTCAATAACTAATACCAATGGTTGATATCGATTTTTGTAGCAAACTCTCAACCATCTACTAATTTTCTTACACCTTGACATGCATTTTAGGGAGAAAGAATGTGACCATAAATCTGCTACCATCAAGTCGTTAGAAATTTGTAAAACATATTTTACCTCACTTGATCTCTCCTTCATTTCCAAGGATGAATGAAACACCAATTTAGCTCTCCCTAGACTCATAACCCATCACTAAAAATTAGTGATGTGTGGTAGAAGTAGCCTCATGGAGTGCTTCCTACCAATCTTTCTCTCTCCAAACCATCTTGTGCTTCTTCTCTAATATATTAGCCTTCTTCTCAACAACATGCATGTTGGAAAATGTGCCTCAAGCTTACTGACATGAAACTCCTGAAAGAGAAAAATCGGTGAGACCCTTAGAATTTCTTACCGACTAGCAATTGTGCTCATAAGATCAAAGTCACTCAAACTTTGGTTCTATCTTGCTGACAGGTTGGTTTGTAGTGGTTGTTGAAGAGACTCTAGCCAATGAACATATCGGAGTAATATGAACTGCCGAGTATGCCTTCAATGTGATCTCATGTCGATGACTGTGGTCTCGCTAATAAGTTTTCTTTTGATATGATCTCTCTCTAATGATTGTTGGTCTCGCTAATAGATAGGTGCATTCGGTATGAATTCTTAGCGATAATGTTTCTCTCGCCGATAGGAAAGTGCTTTCAGTGAGAACTCTTGCCAATGGTTTTCCTCTTGCCTACGGGTATGATTTTAGTAATAACTCTTACCGATGGCTTTCCTCTCACTAACAGGTCTATGTTCGGAGAGAACTCTTACTGATAGCGTTGGTCTCTCTGAATATTCTATGATCGGTGTGAACTCTTGACGATAAAGGATATCTTGCTGATGGATTTTTGTTCATTGTGAACTCTCAATAATAGTGAAACTCTTGGCGATAGATCTACATGAGATGGATATTGATGTGATGTATTATCAATAGAGTAAGTCTAGGAGATAGGTTTGAACTCGATATGACGCTTTCCGAATGGTGGTGAATCTTGTTGATAAGGACAATCAGGCATTTAGGCATCGGGGAGACATAGTCTGGTGTCTCACCAACATGTGATTCTATTTGAACGTTTTGACCGAATGACTATCTGACATGGTTTGTTTTGAAACAATGAACATAGCAGAATGAGAACCATTGGTGGTTGAACAGTTGTGACTATTCTATTGTGGAAAATGAACAGACCATAAGAGAATGGATTACACTCTGCAATGGTGGATGACAATGATCAGTGTTAGATAACAAAAGTGTTGCTCATTTGAACACGGATTGATCTAAGTGAATTCATTGTATGTTGTCTAAGAGCATCATGAGATTAATGTTCTATGCAAGATTGATTAGTTAATTTTTCTACTGTAAATTGACATCAGAAGCTTAAGTCTGAACTCTATATGTAAATTTTCTATTTTGAAATAGAAAGAGGCTTTCCTTGGTGTGGTGGGTTTTTCTCTTGTAAGGGTTTTCCCACGTAAATCTGGTGTCCAATTGTGTATGTGTTCATTTCTCTTTTTTTTATTCTTTTCATGTGCATCTTATTGGACTATAATTAAAATTATAAAGTCAATTTGCATTCTTCTCTGAGGTTTTTACGTTAGGAGAGTTTGTTCTGCAACTAAGATTTCCTTACAAGTGGTATCAGAGCATGGCCAGTTGTGTTATCCTTGTGGGTAGGTTGGGTTTTTTGTGTCAATTCTATTCAGTGGGAGTCTTGTGGAAGTCTGGTAATTTGAATTATAGATTAAGATGACAAGCATGTCAGGAAAGATTGAAATTGAGAAATTCAATGGCAATAATTTTGAGTTGTGGAAACTAAAAATGGAAGATCTATTGGTTGATCGTGATCTTGGGCTTGTTGTGTTTGGGACAAAGCCTACAAGAATGAAGCAAGAGGATTGGGACCTTGCAAATCAAAAATCAAAGGGGCTGATAAGGCTCTATTTAGCAGACTCTGTTCTTCTAAATGTTCATGAAGAAAAGACAGCATCCTCTTTGTGGAAAAGACTGGGAGCTATTTATCAGGGCAAGTCCTTGGTGAATAAGTTTTTCTTGAGGAAGAAGTTGTACTCTTTGAAAATGCAGGAAGGATCGTCTATTGTTGATCACTTGAATGCTTTAAACATGTTGGTTGCTCAATTAGCATCTATAGGTGTGAAGATTGATGAAGAAGATCGTTGTATGCTATTGTTATGTTCTTTGCTAGATTCTTGGGATCACTTGGTGATGGCTATTGGGAGTACGAAATCCACTTTTAAGATGGAAGATGTTGCTTCTTTTTTATCAAAAGAGATGAGAAGAAAATATTTTGAGATGGTGAAGGAGGCTCTTGTTGTTCGAGGGAGATCAAAAGAAAAAGGAAAGAAGAAGGACAAGAAGTCCAAATTGAAGTCAAAAGGGAGATCAAAGTATCTTGGAAAGAAGTCCAAGGTGAAGTGTTGAAACTATGGGAAGCATGGTCATGTCCAAAAGGATTGCAAAGAGGAGAAAAATAAGAAGTATTCTTCCAATAATGATTCTTCTCAGAGTGATGCAAATGCTTTCATTTCAGCCTTGGCTACACAGGCATTAGATGATGTCTAGCTGATTGATTCTAGAGCATCTTTCCACATGACATCTCATAGAGACTGGTTCACTAAGTATGAAAAATATGATGGTGGAAGGGTGTATTTGGCAAGCGATTCATCTCTACAAAATAGTTAGTCATGGAAGAGTCAGAATTCAGTTCCCTGATGGAAGAGTGAAGGGAATCAATGATGTAATGCATATACCAGGTTTGGCTCAAAATTTACTTTTTGTTAGTAAGCTAAACGATGTTGGAGTGCAAGTCTTATTCTGTAGAAATGGTTGCAAGATGAATAGAGGCTTAATTGTGCTAGCTAGGGGTGCTCGTATTGGTACTTTGTATAAGATGGATGCACTTGTTGTTCAATGCAATAGTGTCTCTACAAAGTAACAGAAGGCTACTCATGGAGAAAAGGAGAAAAAAGTTCTTAATAGTGCAAACTCTATGGAAGTTAAACTTCCAACAGAAAAGACTATGCTCTAGCATTATAGGCCTGGCCACATTAGAGAAAAAGGTTTAAAAACCTTGAAGAATAAAAACCTAGTTGAAGGGCTTGATGACTATAACCTTGAATTTGAATTTTGTGCACGTTGTATATATGGTAAACAACACCGTGTTACCTTCTACTCTAGTCCTCACAAATCTTCTGGTTTACTTGATTATATACATTCTGATGTTTTTGGTCCAATAAATGTTCCTTCTTTGTCTAAATCAAGATATTATGTATCATTCATTGATGATTATTCAAAAAGGGCATTTTTTTATTTTTTGAAAAGTAAAGCAGAAGTGTTCAGTCATTTTAAGGAATTTAAAAATCTTGTGGAAAATTAGACTAGAAGAAAAATAAAATGTATGAGGACTAACAATGGCGGTGAGTTTTTTTCTGATAAGTTCGAAAGGTACTATAAAGATCATAGAATCAAAAAACATAAAAATACACCCTACACTCCACAACAAAATGGAGTTGCTGAAAGGTTCAAGATGATAGTGATGGAAAGAGCACAAAGTATATTGAGCAGTGCTAGCTTGGAGGAGAAGTTCTGGGTTGAGGCAGTTGCAACATGTTATTCAATAAACTGTTCTTCGAATTCTGCTCTTGTTGAGAAAACACCTTTGGAAGCACGGTCTGGAAAGAAGCCCTCTTTGAGACACATTTGTGTCTTTGGTTGTGAGGCATATGCATATGTGTTGAATGAAAAAAGGTCCAAACTAGAAAACAAGGCTGTTAAATGTATTTTTAGTGGTTATAGTGCTAGCATAAAAGGATACAAGCTTTGGAATCTTGATATGGAAAAGGTTTTATATAGCAGAAGTGTTATTTTTCGTGAGTTGAAGCCTTCTACTTTGGATCTGCAGTTAGAGACAAAATCATAAAATAAAAAGAATGTAGTTGAAATTCCTCCAACACTAGACAAAGAGGAATTGAAAATTCAAAATGTACCTGAAACTGAGGAGAGCTCAAGTAGTTTTAAGAGTTTTGAAGAAGAAGAACAACCTCAACCTTAGCCTGTGAGGAGGTCAACACATGAAAGAAAGAAACCTAATAGGTATGGGTTTTCTTTGTTAGATTCTACTTGTTCCTATGCTTTATTTTCTAGCATTGATGAGCCTAGGACTATGAAAGAGGCATTTAGAATGTCTGATTCAAACTCTTGGTTGGAAGCCATGAATGAAGAAATGGCATCATTAGAAAAGAATGATACTTGGAGTTTGGTGCCCTTGCCTAAAGGTAGAAAATTTGTTGGCTACAAATGGGTATTTAAAAAGAAAATAGGTCTGGATGGTAGTGTGGAAAAGTATAAGGCAAGGTTAGTTGTGAAGGGGTATTCCTAGGTAAAAGGAATTGATTATGGAGAAATTTTTTATCCATTAGCTAAGTTGTCGTCTATCAAATTTCTTTTGTCACTTGTAGCAACATATGACTTAGAGATTGAATAGATAGATGTGAAGACAACATTTCTTCATGGTGACCTTCAAGAAGAAATTTATATGTCCCAACCTGAGCACTTTGTGGAAAAAGGTAAAGAGAATCCGGTTTGCAAGTTGAAAAAATCTTTGTATGGATTAAAACAATCTCCTAGAATGTGGTACCAGAAGTTTCACATGGTTTTTTCATCATTGGGATTTGTAAGATCAAAATATTATCACTATGTGTACTACAAAGCTGAAAATGATCGTGTTATTATTAGTGCTCTCTATGTTGATGATATGTTGTTCATAGGCAATAGAAAGTTAATGATTTCTGATCTAAAATCTCAGTTGTCTGCAAAGTTCAAAATGGAAGATCTTGGTGCAGCTAGGTATATTCTATGAATGGAAATAACCAGGGACAAGAAGAGTAGAAAACTTTGGCTCAGTCAGAGTAAGTATATTAATATTGTTTTGGAGAGATTTTGTATGACTGATTGCAAGCAGCTAGTTGTTCCAGTTTTGCAGGGAACGAAGCTATCTATTGAAGACTATCCAAAATCTCCTATTGAGATAGAGGACATGACCAGAGTGCCTTATGATAGTGCAGTTGGAAATTTAATGTATGCAATGGTTTGTACAAGGCCAGACATTTCCCAAGCAATGGGAGTACTTAGTCGTTTTATGGAAAATCTTGGAAGGACACATTGGGATGCTATGAAAAGAGTGTTTAGATATCTGAAGGGAACTTTAGAATATGTTTTGTGTTGCCATGGAAATTTGGTTCAATCACAAAGGACTCTCAGGTTATGTGGATTTTGATTGGGCAGGGGACATTGACAACAGAAGATCCACTAGTGGATATATTTTCATAATGAATGGTGGTGCAATTAGTTGGATGAGTAAGCAACAAAATGTAGTTGCTTTGTCCACTACAGAGGCATAATACATGGTAGTAAAACACACCTATAAAAAAGTAATCTGGTTAAAATGTTTGTGTTCTAACATTGGGTTTGATGCAAGGAAAATTACAATTTACTGTGACAGTCAGAGTGCTATTTGTTTGGCAAAAAATCCTACTTTCCATGCCAAGACAAAACATATTGATGTGTAGTATCATTTTGTACGAGATATAGTGGAGGATGGAAAGGTCTCTTTAGAAAAAGTGGATACTCTAGAAAATGTTGCAAATGCATTGATGAAACCAGTGAGCACAGACAAGTTTAGGTGGTGTGAAAGTTGGATGCACCTTAATGCCCATGAATTTAAGTAGTTTTGTTGTGCTCTAGAGGTCTCAATAAGATCTTCATCAAGTGGGAGATTGTTGGAAAATGTGCCTCAAGCTTACCGACATGTAACTCCTGAAAGAGAAAAATCGGTGAGACCCTCAGAATGTCTTACCAACTAGTAGCTATGTTCATAAGATCAAATTTGTTGAGACTTTGGTTTTGTCTTGTCGATGGGTTCATTCCTAGTGGTTGTTGAAGAGACTTTGGCTAATGAACATATCAGAGTAATATGAACTGTCGGGTATGGATTCAGTGTGATCTCCTGCCAATGAATATGGTCTCGCTGATAAGTTTTCTTTTGATATGATCTCTTGCCGATGACTGCTAGTCTCACCAACAAATAGGTGCATTTGGTATGAACTCTTAGTGATAATGTTTCTCTTGTCAACGGGCAAGTGCTTTCGGTGAGAACTCTTGCCGATGGTTTTCTTCTTGGGGACGAGTATGATTTTGGTGAGAACTCTTGCCGATGGCTTTCCTCTTGCCAACAAGTCTGTGTTCGGAGAGAAATCTTGCCGATAGCATTGGTCTCTCTGACTGTTCTGTGATTGGTGTGAAATCTTACTGATGGATTTCTATTCACTGTGAACTCTCAGCAATAGTGAAACTCTTGTCGATAGATCTACATGAGATGGATATCGATTTGATGTCTTAGCAATAGAGTGAGTCTGGGAAACATGTTTGAACTCAATATGACTCTTGCCAAATGGTGGTGACTCTTTCCAATAAGGATATTCTATTGTGGAAAACAAACAAATCGTAAGAGAATGGATTACAATCTACAATGGTGCATGACAATGATCAATGTGAGATAACGAAAGTGTTGCTCATTTGAACACGGATTGATCTGAGTGAATTCATTGTATGTTGTCTGAGAGAATTTTGAGATTAATTTTATGTACAAGATTGATCAGTGAATGTTGTTGTTGTAAATTGACATCAAAAAGTTAAGTCTGAACTCTGTATGTAATTTTATTTACTGTAATACAAAGAGGTTTTCCTTTGTGTGGTGGGTTTTTCTCCTGTAAGGGTTTTCCCACGTAAATCTGGTGTCCAATTGTGTATGTGTTCATTTCTCTTTTCTCTTATTATTTTCATGTACATCTTATTGGACTATAATTAAAAATTTTAAGTCATATCTACATTTTTCCCTGAGGTTTTGGCATTAGGAGAGTTTGTTCCATACCTAAGCTTTCCTTACAATGCAAACACATGTTCACTTTAGAGGACATATTCTTCTTTGTTTTTTTCTTCTTTCTTTGTACTATAGGTCTTAGTCTACAGTCTTTAGCTATGTGACCCAAGTTGTCACACTTGTATCATACCACATGCATATTCCTTATAGGAGTAAATGAATTTCTATTTACATATGTAGTGCTCCTTCTAAGTGTGGCTCTACATTCTCTTTCCCTATGACCAAACTGATTACAAGTATAACAGTAACCATTGAAACATGGGGAGTACCTGGTCATAGCATTCCTCTAAAAAAAATGAGGAGGTCTACTTTGATTTTGCTTCTTCATGTATCATATCCTAGTAAACCCTCCTGAATTAGCTCCCATAATGCTTTGTCTTTTTCTTTGATGCCTTGGTATTTATTTCTCCATCTTCTTATCTATTGCGGCCATCTTCATTTGATAATTAGGAATTGAATAATTATTCTTTTTCTTATTTTCAGTAGGGCAATCTTCTTCTTCCACTTTCTTCTTATCACTGATGAGCCTAGTTTTTAGTCTAATTTTAGGTAAAATCTATAGTCTATTTCCTAATATATGTCATGTACTTTAATGCTTAAGTGTTGGTATTGGCATAATTTTTGCCTCAAACCATTAAAATTTGACAATATCCTATCTCTGCAAGCTTTAATGACATTTGGCATAATATGTGAGTTATCTATATTGATTTTGCATGTGATTAATGGATTTTTCTTAGATCAGTTATAAATGTGTAGTTATTATGCGTACTAACTTTGTCATGAAAATATAATGACCTAAGTTGAGGAAGACACTACCAACTAGGCATGCATTATAATTTCCAGTTGAAGAATCGCTCCAAGTCAAAGGTAGTCGACAACAAAGATTCTTCATGCAACTGAGCATAACCACCTTTTAGTGGACCTTAATGATCGATCATGCATGGGTATTACTAATGTGTTGAATATTTCCTTCACTTGCATGTCTAGCCAGATTCCTTGCATGTGTAACTACCATTGCTCCACTTTCCCCTGTTTTCCCTAAAGCGCATCCTCCTAGTCATGGAGTTGACTACCCTATTTAGTTGTAGTATAAATAATAATTTGATACTCCTGCTTCAAGAGTTACACAATTTGGCATTGTACTTTCATTCTCTAGTTTAAGGAATACAAATACATTACTCATTGTATGCATGATTCATAGTGACTAAAATAAAATTATGAGTTCGAGCATCTAAGTTCTTGTTAGTTTAAAGGATACTTATCCAAGGGGGGTCACTTGGTAAGTAATCGAGCTTCTTATTTTAGCATTAGCTTAGTATTACTTGCTATTTAGTGCTTAGTTAGACATCTTGCATCAACTATTCTTGCAGCCACTAGAATTCCATTTTGTGGTTGTTCCTATAGCCAAAGCAAATAGAGTAGTTTCATGTTTCTTGTTCAAACTTCCATTCTTGTTCTGCATTTTAGCTTAGCATAGTTGTTGGTTGATGTTCAACATTTGTTTCATTTCTTTTTAGCAATTTACTTTTAGTATTATGTTTCTTAGCCATAGAATGCAATGGCTACTTGAGCCCCTAGTGCACATATTGTGCTGACCCATTTCAAATTCACGTCCCTAGGTTGACAAGTTAAATGCACCTTTATGATGATCTAATATCTATTTTGGTTAGATGTCCAATCTATGAATCATGGTTGTAAAGGCTTAGTTATTAAATCATTATAGGAGGCCAACATTTTTGGCATCGTTGTCAAGGATGGTGTCAAGCTAGGAATTCTTTTGGAGTCATTGGTAGTTTTTCTTGCTATAGTGTTTTGGAAGTTGTTCATAGCATATCCTCATTTAGGAAGTAATGAACCCCCTTATTCTTTACTAATTCTTTGTGTGAGTTGACTGATAGTAGGTGATACCATATGCATAGAGGAAGGAGAAGGGAAGCTTATGGGAGATTTCTTCCTAAAAATCCACATCTATTCTAGCTAGCTGAGTACCACCACCTATTGGATGATGAAGAAGAAGAAGATCCACACCCCTTTATTGATGTGTACCCTGATCTGACTAGCTCTGAAGTCTCCTTCGAGGATCAAAATCAGATTGAAAACCCCTTTGTTTTGGAACCACATCAAATAGGCATGGGTGATGCCAATAGGAATAGACAGAACCAACAAGCTTTTCCTTTCCCCATTTCCCATCTAAATGAAGTTAGCAATATCAAAAACATTCCTACCTCAGCACTCCCCAAGTTTTATGGACTTGTGATAGAAGATCTTGGTACATTCTTATTTGAGTTTGGCATACTCTGTAGGAGTTATGATTATACCACTGATGCCCATAGGCTTAATATATTTCCCACCACTTTGAAAGAGGCTACATTAAGATGGCTTATGAGCCTAGGCAGAGATACTGTGGAAACTTGGGAAGACATGTAGACAAAACTCCTTGAGAAATAAAAGGAATATTGCAGGGGTAGTGACATGAGAGAAGGTGAAATTTTCAAGATACAACAAAAGGAAGGTGAGAGCTTGGAAGACTACATTGCAAGGTTTTTGTTTTTCTTGCAAAAATCTCCAGACCATGCACTTAATGAGGACTCACAAAAGTTGTTTTTCCTAAGAGGAATTAATGACAGTTGCATTGATGCCTTGGATCTCATGGAAAGATGAGATATATCTCAAGTCCCTTGGGAGGATATCAAGAAAATATGCTAGAATTACTCTAGGGAAGATTCAAAGAAAGGGAGAGTTTATCAATCTTCCATGGGTAAGTCAACTACTGGTGGAGTTTCAAGAATGGAGATCACTCATTTTGGGTATGTGCAGGATCATCATGGAAAAAATAGGCCCTTAAGTGGCAAAAAATTCAGAAAAATCAAAGTTAGGCAACTTGACGTAAAAATTTGAATAAGTTATCTATATTATTTCAAAAATATGTAAGAATATAATTTGTAGAAAATTGAATTTAGTTCCTGAACTACTAGGTTTATTTAAAAATAAATAAAATCTATTTGGTGAAAATTTGAAATTTCAATGCAATAGTACTTAAATTTCAGGGAAAAAATAATAAGTAGGTGTTTGTCTGACCACCCTAACCATAATAAAATGATAATATTTTTTTATAAAATTTTATATATAAGTAGAGGACTTGTGTCTAGATGTGATGCATATTTTTTTTTAATTTTTTTCCATGTAAATAATTAATTATGAATTTTTTATTACAACTTTTAAAAAATATAAAACTTCATGTCGACCACCTTAACTTGGTCAAAACTTCATGAAATTTATTTTTTCTTTTTTGATCCTATAGTATGTGAAGCATAGAATGTGACTTTAGATTCAAAAATGTAATACCATTTGAAAGTTATAGATGTTTTTCAATCAGCCTATCGATCAAGACTTTAGTCATAATTCTAATAGAAAATAAATAATAATTATTTATTAAATTCAAATTAAAGCATAATTGATATTGGTGGAAAGCTTAGAATCTCCTCTAAAAACCCTTTTCGTTTAATCAATTTTGGGTTAAAAAAAAGTTGTCAGCCACATACCCTACAAATACCCATAATATTGCCACTTTTTGGCCCATCATGATCCTACACATACCCTTTTCTAGATAACCTCAAGTAGGACATTATCAACAATCTAACTACTTAGTTGGATACACTTCAAGCCAAGAAGAAGCAATAGGAGGCAAAGACAATGCTGGAAAAGTATTTCCCTCACTGCAGACAAAAGAAGGACTACAGATGCAAGATGGTAGCTAACCTTGAAAGCAAGAAGATCCCAACTGAGTTCAAGCCAATTCAGATTGAAGATGAATAGGTCTACTATGTTGCAAAAAGGAAGCCTTGGTCTCCCAGACAAGATATGCCACCAAATCCACTATCCTATGTTGGGCCATATTTTAACTCTTATTCATCTGGTAACCAATGGAAACCCCCATATCCACCTAGTTATGGAGGATTCCACCACAAAATTGGAGTAAACCTCCAAGTATTTGGCCTAGTCATCAAAATTCTCTACCCCAGTGACAACAACCTTAGGGAAATTGGCAACAAACAAATCAACTGAGAGGAGGACAACAATGGCCTACCCATACAATCAACTACATGCAATCACCTTCTCAACCCCAAAAACCTGCTATAATTCCTCCACCTAATCCAAGCTCAAATGCACCTAAACCCGCTTAACTACCAGCTTAGCCCACACCCAATCCAAATAACAAACCATAGCAGCAGCTTGCAAAATCTGGTGATTCAAATCAATTCCATGCATACGTTGTGAATGTAAGTGATATCCACTTGCATTCATGAACTACTCTATTAGCCCCTTCCAAGCCTATTATCACTGAACTTCCTATGGAAGAGGAAGAGGAGCCTCTAAGTGATCCCATTCAACTAGATGCGCCTAAAAATCCTAAACCAATTCAAGTCAAGAAGATTGAAAAAGAACCACCATTCCCTCAAAGGTTGGAAATTGCCAAGAAAAAAGAAGGAAATGAGGATACCACTGTCAACATCTTGGATCAGCTAAAGCATATATGTGTTTAGATACCCCTATTTTAAGCCATAAAGGATGTTCCAATCTATGGAAAAGCTATCAAGGAAGCTTGTCTCAAGAAGCCAAGAAGAAACAAGAAAGACCTAACTACAATCCATGTGGTTGGTCAGTTAGCTAACATCGTGTTGGGAAAAGTGATTATTCCCAAGTATAATGGCCTAAGTAGTCCTATGGTAGTAGTTGTCATAAACTAGATTTAGGTAAAGAATGCTTTGATTGATTTAGGGGTGGAAATAAATGCAATGACCAAAGACATCCTGTAGGAACTAAATATTGCAAGCATGAGATCTACTACTATCCTATAGCTTGTTGATAGCTTTATTGTTAAGCTTGATGGTATAGTGGAGGATCTTGTAGTACTAGACTCCTGGGAGTATCGAGCATATTTTATGATTCTTTCTCCCAAGGCTACACTGGGTGGGTATACCATTATTCTTGGAAAGCCTTGTTTTGAAACTACAGATACATACATTGGATGTCGATCAGGTGACATGACCATTTCAAATGGCAGGAGTACTAAAATTTTTGTTCTTTATCCTCCTACTTAACCATCTCAAAATGAAGATTCTATATGGCCACAAGTTGGTGAAGAGGCCGAGGAATTTCATTCTATGGTGCAACTTATGATGCTAGGAAGAAGCTCTTTCATGCAGCTCCAAGATGAGGATGAATTATTGGCTAAAATCATTCAAAGTCATTGTGAAGTAGCGGAAGCATCGTCCTCTCATCCTGTTATTTCGATCAAGAAATTTTTGCATGCTCTTCCTGTAGCAATAGGTATGTCCCAGATATTGCTTCCATATGAACTAAAGGTACCATTTGTGAATGAAGCAGCCATGATAGAACTAACTATACAAGTACAGGTGTCAGAAGGAAGATATTTGAATGTTAATATCAAATTGAATGAAGAGCAACAACTGTTATTAAAAAATCTATTGAGAACCCACCAACATGCATTCACATGGGATTATGATGATATGAAGCGATTGGATCCTAAACCTTGTACCAACAGAATTTATATCATAGATTATTGCACTCTAGTAAGATAGCCACAAAGAAGGATTAACCTTGCACTAAGAGAAATTGTGAAAGAACTATAGAAATTACTAGATACGGGATTTATTTACCCCATTTCAGATAGTCAATGGGTATCTCCATTAGGATTGTGCCCAAGAAATGAGGGAAATGGTGACTTTGTGTTGATTATAGGTAACTCAATGTGGTCACCAAGGAAGATCACTTTCCTTTACCTTTCATTGATCAAGTTCTAGATACACTTGCAGAGAAACAATACTTCTCTTTTCTAGATGGATTCATCATTTACAACTAGATCCAAATTGCACCAGAAGACCAGGAGAAGACCAATTTTACTTGTCCCTAGGGGACCTATGCTTATTCGGTACTCCCATTTGACTTGTGCAATGCACCTGCAACTTCCCAAAGGACAGTCATTAACATATTCTCAGACATTTCTCATGACTGCATGGAGATTTACATGGATGACTTCACCACTTATGGTGTTGATTTTAATCAAGCATTGGAGAATCTCAAGAGAGTCATATAAAGATATGAAGACCAGAACTTGTCCTTAAATAGTGAAAAGTGCTTCATGATGATGCAATAGGGTGTGGTTCTTGGCCACTACATCTCCCACAAGGGGATCCAAGTTGATCCTACAAAGATTGAGGTAATCATACCTACATCTACAAAATAGAAGGATGTTAGAAGTTTCTTGGGTCATGCAGGATATTATAGGTGATTCATCAAGGATTTTAGAAAGGTAGCAGCACCATTGTAGACCCTTCTCACTAAGGACACTTAATTTTAGCCAACTAAAGCTTGTGACAAATCCTTTTTTGACTTGAAGGCAACTTTAACTCATGATCCTATACTCAAGGGACCCAATTGGGAACTCCCTTTCCACATCCACACTAGTGCATCATATTATGCCATAGGAGTAGTCTTAGGACAGAAAGAGGGAGCTGTTGAACATGCTATTTACTTTGTTAGCAAAAATTTTCAATGAGTTAAATTCAATTATACAGTGACAAAGAAAGAGATATTGGTAATAATCTATGCACTGAACAAATTCAGAAATTACATAATAGGCTACCAAATCTTTATGCACACTAATCATGAAGCCATTAGGTACCTTTTGAAGAAACATTTGAAAATAGGTAGATTGGAAAGATGGTTATTGCTGATTTAGGAATTTGATATAACCATTATGGATAAGCCATGGAAAGCTAATGTTGTTGCAGATTTTCTTTCAAGGCTAACTACATCAGAAGACAATCAACCCATAGATGACTCTTTCCTTGATAAACATCTATTTTCTCTTAGTGTCCAAACACCCTAGTATGATGATATAGAAAATTACTTGGTCACAGGTAGAATTCCTTTTCACTTCTCCCCAAAAGAGAAAATGGCACTTATTGAAAAATATTTTCCTTTCTCTTGGATTATTGGATGTTTATTTTATACTGGACCAGAACATGTCATGAGAAGATGTGTAAGAGAAGATGAGACATATGAAATTTTCTATGCATGTCACAATGAACCATGTGGAGGACACTTTGTAGCCAAGAGGATATCAATGAAGGTTCTGAACATAGGGTATTATTGGCCAACACTCCACAAGGAAGTAGGAAGGTATACCAGAAAATGTGATAGGTTTCAAAGAATGGGCAGACCAACCAGATCCGATGAGATGCTACTATGCCCTCAGATAGTAATCACTCCCTTTGAAAAGTGGGGATTGGATTTCATAGGACCAATTGACCCTCCATCAAATGGTAAGTCTTACATTTTAGAATGCATTGATTATGTAACAAAGTGGGTAGAGACCTTAAGGGCATGAAGAATGCAAGAGATAACAAGGTTGTAGAGTTTCTTTATGAAGAGATTTTCACAAGATACGAAGTCCACAAAGAGATAGTAACTAATCAAGGAGCTCAATTCACATCAAATCTTGTTGCAACACTAGTTAATGAGTACAACATAAGGAACAAGAAGTCTACCCCTTATGACCCCCAGGCTAATGGGCAAGTTGAATTGAAAAATAGAGAGATTGAAGTCATTCTAAGCAAAACAGTAGCCATCCATAGGAAGGATTGGGAAAATATATTACCAGAAGTTGTTTAGGCCTATAGGACAACATGGAAGACAACTACAAGCTTCACCCCATTTGAGTTGTTATATGGAAAGACAGCTATGATGCCCATTGAATTTGAATATAAGACTCTGCAAACTGTAGTGGATTTGGGGATGTTGAAGCACAGAAAGAAAGAATCATGCAAATAAATTCTTTGGATCAAATAAGAAGAGCAGCCCTGCAACATACAAAAGTAGTGAAGAATTACAAGATCAAGTGGCATGACAAATTTATCAAAGACAAGAAATTCAAACCAAGATTTTGGGCCTTTCTCTATGATTCTAGATACTAGGACAATGTAGGAAAATTATAGACAAGGTGGCTAAGACCATATGAATTTGTTGAGGTCTTTCCCAATGGAGTTGTCCAACTCACCACCATTGACCCTGTTAGGTTCAAATTACTTTTCAACAATCATCACCTTAGATTATACCAAAAAACAGCCTCTAAAGAAGACATCCTGTAGCAATTCACTCAGTATTCAATACCCGAGCTTCCTACAGCCGAAGGCAGTGAACCTAGTGTCCCTCCTTCTGCCTAATTGAGGTACGTACTTTTCATAATAAAGACTTTCACTTACATGGAAGTACATTTCTTCGTCATCCACCCATCCACACATCCATCACCACCTTTCTCTCTCCTCCATCATGTCATTCCACCTCACCTCATTCCACTTCATCTTCATTTATTGCTCAATTCATTCTCCAACAAGGTGAGAATTACTTTATTTAAGATCTTTGCAAAAAATATTCCATACATTTAGGTATGTGCACATTAATTGATATCTTCAATCATCTTTTAGGAGTGTTCATTTAATCACTGTACGTTAGTATAGATGTTCACATAGATGCCATCATTACCTGTCAATCACCACTCCCATCTCACATGTGTGGACACATGTCCAAATTTAGGTTGGGGGGAGGGGAACAAAAAAGATGCAAATATTTTTTAAATTTATTTCCCATGTGTCAATTCATACTAGGCTATGTCAGAAATTTGAAATGAGTTGATTTGACATCTAAGTGAAAGGACAACTTGCATGTGTGAAGTGATAGTAACTGCACTCGCCATTTCTTCCTATCATGACTCTCCAGCATCACCCCTTTTCTTTCCATTATTGACCTTGTCAAAATCTTGAGTTTAGGAGCCATAGTTGCAAAATAGAAGGAAAGAAAGTCAATTGGCAATAGCACTAGAAATTTAGCAGGGTGGTACTGGAAAGAAGGGGAATTGCAGGAAAAGAAGTTGCAAAGCATTTGTTTGATTGCAGACAATGGGAGGTGGGTTAATTTGAAACGAACCCACGGTGAAAAATATTTTACTGTAGGATGCACAATGCTTGGCTGAATTTCAAAATTGTGGATGGATAGATTACTTTTTGAAGTTGGATGGTTTTGATGAAGGAATTTCCCTTGAATTTGATTAAACATTTTCAAAGGGAAAAGCCACATTAAAAGGGTTGGAAGTTGTTGCAACAGAGGAAAGAATTGTAGAGGTTATAGGGTTACCCGTTGATGTTGAAAATTACCCTACTTCTAGAGATGCCATATTAGCTAGGGCTGAATTTACAGAGCCAAATGATCCCCCATTGAGCATAGACAAATAGGGTACAAAGAGAATGTCTATGCCCAAGCCATGGAAGCAGATAGTTGTGTATGTCATCAAATACATCACCTGTGAGGTTCACCAGTCAAACATGCACTCTAGCCACTTCAATATTTTGAATCATATGAGGCATGCAAAAAGGACGAATGTGCCTAATGTGTTGTACAATCTTCTCTCAATCATGGAATCCAAAACTTAAAAAGGTAGGGATAATTTTTTTTCCCACCATTGCCTAATTAAATTGCTAGTCGAAAAACCTTTTTGTGATGTATCTGAAATGACTTAGTAAGAGTTTATCAAATTTGATCATTTTCCACCTAGGGCTATACCTCAATCCCATAGGTCTAGCAAGAGGGTTAGCATGGTTGAAGCCATTCCTAGTATTTCAACCTCTGGTGTTGGCTCTAGTAAGAATCTTTCTGAAGTAGAAGAAGCTATAGAAATTAGTTCTTCTAAAATAGAGCATGCAGAGAAAGAGAGCCCTTCCTTAGGTTTTGACGATGAATTCCCACTTGAAACCCTCATCAAAACTAGGGCATAGTAGAGAGAAGTAGAAATGAGAAAAGGGAAGGCTAAAATGCAGCCTATAAAAAGAAAGGTGCCAAGTTCTAAGAAGAGGAAGGATGATATTGTTCATCCTATACAACCAAAGGAAAACGTGAGAGATCTCTAAGGAAATGAAGACCATCTGGGCCTACATTTAGTATGCCTCCACAGGAAAGCCCTAAACCTAGTGAGACCTCACATGAGGACCCTGAACCTCCAAAGGAGCAAGAGAATGTTGAAGGAGAAGAAGACATATTTAATAAAGAAATAAATATAACACTAGGAGATCTTGCTAACATTGCAAAAGAATAGGAGGAAAATCAGGACTTCCTACAGCATAAGCAAGAAGTCCTACAACAAGAAGTCCAACAACAACAACTAGAACTAGAGCAAGAGCTCTTGCAACAACAACAGTCCTTGTAACAAAAGGAAGAAACAATACCTTTTCAGGCCAAGATAATTAGACAACTTGAGTCCATGCAGATAGTACCATATGACGAGCTGCCACTGAAAATACTAGTAGGAATCCATAAGCCTCCTAATTTTACAATGCATTCAGTTCTTTTGAATTTATGGAAAGAAATATAGAGAAGAGAGGAAGAATGGAAAAAAGAAAAATGAAAATTAAAGGAGGAAATTCAAAAGAAGGATGAAGAAATTGAGGATAAAAATGCAAAAATTGCCACCCTAAAGTAAAGGGTAGATGATATGGCAGCCTCAGTGCCAAAGATTCTAGAATGTAGAGATCCTCCAAGAGTCTATGCTCTACTCCTAAAGGAGAGGTATCTCTCTTTTAATATGTCAAGAATTTCCTTAGGTTTGAATCCTTCTATTGACACCCCCATGGAATTCTTCAATGCTTATAGGATTGTCTCACCTGAAATGAAAATTTTTCTATGTGAATGAATTTTATTTACATAATTATGTTGTAATAAAATACCATGATTGGAATCTATTGTTGTATGTTCGAGATATTCAATTGAGAGCATTCATGTCTTGGGTACAAAATGAGAATAGTTGGGGAAAACAACATAGTGCTTATAAACAATTGGAATATGATATTCCCTTGCATGTTAGAGCTGAATCAAGCAACCCAAGGGAAATTTACGAAGAATGGCACAAAATGCCACTCAAACCAAGTTATGCCAATAAAATTATGCCTTGGATTGAGGTAGTTTATAGTGAGTATGAGGTAAAGACAGCAGCAAAGGAAGAGGCCATGAGGAGATGTTTATCCTGAAGATGGAATAGTTTAACTAATGAGCTAAAATAGGTTGAGCCTCATTCCATCTACAAATATGTTGCAGCCCTAAAAAGAATTGAGAGATCTATAGAGATTGGGAGACCACAAGGAATAAACTAGCTTCCCCTAACTTTCCAACCACCCATGCTCATGTGGCATGTGCCAAACTTCATATTTTACCAATTTGATGTTGCTGCAGAGAGGTAGAGATGGAATAGATTTGATAGATTGGGAGGATTCTATTGGGCCCTAGACTCACACATTGCAGCCATTGATGTTGGACAACTCTCTATTGCAAATTTTAGACCTTTGACCAAGGAGAAGAACAACCCTTTCCCTACTAGAGGATGAACAAAAGGTTAGGTTGCGGGGAGTGATGAGCCTAGTTTTTAGTCTAATTTTGGGTAAAATCTATAGTCTATTTGCTAATAAATGTAATGGAATTTGGTGTTTAAGTGTTGGTATTGGCATAATGTTTCTCTCAAACCATTAACATTTGACAATATCCTATCTCTACAAGATTTAATGACATTTGGCATAATATGTGGGTTATCTAAATTGATTTTGCATGTGATTAATGGATGTTTCTTAGAGTGGTTATAGATGTGTAGATATTATGTGTACTAACTCTGTCATGCAGATTTAATGAGCTAAGTTGAGGAAGACAGCGCCAGCTGGGCATGCACCATAACATCTAGCTAAGGAATTGCTCCAAGTCAAAGGAAGTCGGCAGCAAAGATTCTTCATGCAACTGAGCATAACTACCTTGTAGTGGACCTTAATGATCAAGCATGCATGGGAATTACTGTTGTGTTGAATCTGCACTTGAATTGCATGTTTGGCCAAGTTCCTTGCATGTGTAACAGCCATCACTCCACTTTCCCCTATTTTCCCTAAATGATGTCCTCATATTTTTGGAGTTGACTTCCCTATTTAGTTGTATTATAAATAATAATTTGATGCTCCTTCCTCAAGATATGCACAATTGTTCATTGTACTTGCATTCCCCAGTTTCAAGAATATAGATACATTAATCTTTGTATGCATGATTCATAGTGAATGAAATAAAATTATGAGTTTGAGCATCTAAGTTCTTGTTAGTTTAGAGGATAGTTATCCAAGGGAGGACAACTTGGTAAGTAATTTGTCTTCTTTGTTTAGCATTAGCTTAGTATTACTTGTTTTTTAGTGCTTTGTTAGACATCTGGAATCAACTGTTCCTGCAACCACTAGAATTCCATTATGTGACTATTCCTGTAGCCAAAGAAAATAGACTAGTTTCCTATTTGTTGTTCAGATTTCCATTTTTGTTCTACATTTCAGCTTAGCATAGTTGTCAGTTGATGTTCAAAATTTTCCTAATTTCTTTCTAGCAATTTACTTTTAGTATTGTGTTTCTTGGCCGTAGAATGCAATGGCTACTTGAGAACCTAGTGCACATATTGTGCTGACCCATTTCAAGCTCATGTTCCTAGGTTGACAAGTTAAATGCACCTTCATGATGATTGAATAGCTATTCAGGTTAGATGTCCAATCTCTGAATCACGGTTGTAAAGGCTTAGTTATTAAATCATTGTAGTAGGCCAACATTTTTTGCATCATTACCAAGGATGGTGTCAAGCTAGGAAGTCTTTTAGATTCATTGTTAGTTTTTTTAGTATATCCTCATTTAGGAAGTAATGACCCCCTTATTCTTTACCAATTCTTTGTGTGAGCTGGGTGATATCGTATGCATAGAGGAAGGAGAATGGATGCTTATGGGAGATTTCTTCCTAACAATCCATGTCCATTCCAGCTAGTTAAGTACCAACACCTATAAGAAGAAGAAGAAGAAGAAGATACATACCCCTTTGTTGATGCATATCCTGATCTAACTAGCTTTGAAGTCTCCTCTGAGGATCAAAATAGACTTGAAAATCCCTTTGTTTTGGAACCACATCAAGCAGGCATGGGTGATTCCAATAGGAACAAACTGAACCAACCAACTTTTCCTTTCCCCATTTCCCTTCAAAATGAAGTTGACAACATAAAAAAAAATTCTTTTCTCAGAACTCCCTAATTTTATGGACTTGTGATAGAAGATCCTAATACATTTTTATTTGAGTTTGACATACTATACAAGAGTTATGACTATACCATAGATTCTCATAGGCTTAAGCTATTTCCCACCACTTTGAAAGAGGCTACATTAAGATGGTTCATGAGCCTAGTTAGAGATACCGTGGAAACTTGGGTAGTCACCTTTCAACTTCAGGGCTTTTTCAATCTGCTCTTTAGCAATTGCTAAATCTTTTCTCAAGGCCTCTACTTCTTCTTTCAAATTTATGCACTCTTCTAATTTAGACTATAGTCCAATCTAAACTATAAATTCTATCATGTTAGCTTCTACTACTTGTTTCTTCAAACTGATCACCATCTTATTGGAGTCTTCAAGGCTCTTATTCAATCTATCTATCTCTTTTTGTGCATGCAACTTTTGTTCTTCACTTTCTTTCTTCAAAATTTTAATCTCATCAAGAACACTAATGAGTTCACCCCTGAAATCCACTTATCCTTCTTCTCCATCAAAGGTTTCAACTTCTTCTTTATCCAACCTCTCAACCTCTTCATCAAATTTCATTCCAAATGGATCACACCCATAGAAACTTCCATGTTCGTTATTTGATCTGCCATTTACATCAGATGACCCACTTTCTCTTCTTGTGTACAAATTATTTTTACTGTCCTTTTCCTTATTAGAATCATTACTTGATCAGAAAAATATTTAGAAACAAAATGATTGTGATTACCTCTATGTTTCCTAAATCCACTTCTTGATCTTCTGAAGGAATCAACTTGCTCTTCACTAGGCTCTTGTGATCTGGAGGTAGATGTTTCTTCATCACTTCTTGTTGCAACTTCAATTGTACTCAAATTTTCAAATTCACTTTCATATTTCTAATTCAATTCCTTCATTTCTTCTTTACCATTCTATTCATACATTCTCTTCAACTTGTTCTAGACTTCATGTGCTATTTGACAATGCATGACTTTAACTAGAATACAAAATTTGACAGTCCATGAAAAATTATATCTCTTGCTATAGCATTATCCTCATATGCCTCCTTTTTAGCATCAGTTATTGGAGCTATAACGGGAATTGTATATCCATTTTCAATAGACATCCAAACATCATATCCTTTGGACCCCAAATATCCTTCCATTAATGAGCTCCAAAAAATATATCTTGATAAATCAAAGATAGGTCCATCATATGCAAGTAGTCTTTCCTGACTAACCATTGTGTTCACTCTACCAAGGTCTACCCGAGTTGATTGAGCTTCTCCTAGGGAACCTAGGGCTCTCATACCAATTTTTGGAACACAATGATCTACTGAGAGGGGGGTGAATTAGTAGAGATTAAAAATTTATCTCATAAAACCTTTTGTGCAACTAATTTATTTAACCCTTAATGTGCAGATATTAATCATTTCATATAGAAATATGCATGCACACAGAAACATCACATAACACTAGATATATGTGGAAAACTCAATATGGGAAAAACCACGATAAGAAAGCCTACTTGAGTCTATTGCTCAAATCTAGGGTCACTATCCAAATCTCTGTTACAATGCTTTTAGAGCTACAACTCCAAGGATGCAACAACACCCTAATTTGAGCTACAACTCAGTACAATGAGGCTACAACCTCTTAAGGATTACACATTCATATATGCATATAAATGGTTCTTCATAAACCTAAGATGCATCATTACATTTTGTTCTTAGTTGCACATATTGCAACTCACTTCTTACTGTTGAAGTTGTACTCTCAACAACACACAAACCCTCTACTCCGCACTCTCATCTACACAGAGAACAATCATTATTCTATATTGTTCCTCTACTCTTCTTTCCCCTTCTGTAGTAGCTCATACATCTACACTATACACTGTCTTCTCTCTTTGCGTCTACTACACACATAGTGAACATACTTTTGTTCAGCACCCTGTGCACTTTCAAACCTCTCACACACAACAAATACAACTTCAGGCCATTATCTCTATTTGTCCATACTTGTTTCAGACCTCTTACTTCAACAATATCTAATTTTCTTCTTTCTTCACTGACCTACAATCTCTACCTCAAGATTCTCTCAACCTTCTAGATCATCTCCAACTTACTATAAGATTTTTCTTCATATGCTAACCTCACCAACAAGCTACCTATACATCGAGCTATACACCATAATATAGCTAATTATAAAGAAATCTGATAAGGTTTATCAGATATCACCATACCTCTACAGCAAGCCGCACAACATTTAATTCTATCTCAAAAATTTTGATAAGAATAGCAACCTATGAAACCCTAGAATCAAATATGTATTAAATATGTTCTCTTGTTCAATTGATTTGATTTGATCTTGATCACCTCTATAATTTGTTCCACTACCTTGAAGATCAAATCTTCATTTAATTGATCGCTTGGTGTAGCTAGACCAATTAACTCCTTCCTCTATGTCAGTTACCAAAATAATCCCTCTTCACACTAATTTATTTGTTTGTGATTACTGCATTCAAATATGGCTCATCGATATTCTTCATGCCACAATCCATTTTCTCTCATTCATCATCATATCTTTAAACTTTTTGTTAGATCAAATACCTTTAATCATGCACCGTCGATCTCCATCGACTAATGATCATCATTAGATCAATCACCTTTTGATCTCCATCATCTATCTCCTTCATACATGGCTTTCCATGTTATCTAACTGGGCCCACAACCTACATGTCATCACCACATCATTCACAACATAGATGTGAATGAAATATCGAACAATCATTCATTGCCATTTGTTAACCATCATTACACTCAGGTCCTACAATCAACTTCATACTCCTATCGCCCAGTCGCTAAAAACCTGAAACTCAAAACCCCATGTCAAAGGTTATGATGTTCTAAAAACCCGTGGCTCGCCAACAATAGAGAGAACCTATGAAACTCCCTTTGAAATGAATAAGTCACTTCAATGAAAACAACATCATCCAATACATCATTCCAATGTGGGGTGGACATGTTGTCGTCACATATCCAAGTCATCGCCTTGTCACAGCTCTGTAATCCAAAACAAGGATGTGGACTACCATTTACTTAATCCCATCATGCCACATGTCAACATCCTCATTATGGTTGGGTCCCACATGGAGTGCTTCCATACTCCTTATCGCTCCATCGATTAGTCGATAGAAATCTAAACTTAGGAACCTCTTTGTTGAAGGTTGTGAACTTTTGAAAACTTGTGACATGTCGATAACAAAGAGATCTTTTTTCCTTCCTTCACACGATTAGCTAAGTCGCTAAGTTAGGAGGTTATGAAACTTGAGAACCACATGACATAGGTTAGGAAAACTTGGAACTCTACAACTCCATTCACTTTCACCGAATTGATGGTAATGTATATACTTAAAGCTCTAGATAAAGGGGTTGGTCACCCTCATGACTATAAAGACATAAGTTGTAACTAATGCAATAGACAACTACTAATACCAAGTCAACATCAAAATATAACATTTTGAGGACACCATGATTGTAAACACATTAATGTTTATTTGTACATCCTAATATCACCTGAGAATAGAATTAATTCATTTTTGGGGATATCCATCACTTTCTTAGCCTACAAACCACATGATTGGAATGATCTTGAAAAACCCATCATGAATCTGCCACTCAATTCACTATTAGGACCACTGCTCTCTCATCCATCTTTTGTCATCATGACAACAAACTCTTTTTGTTGAATTTTCTCTTTTGACATCAATGACAACTATATGCACTTCAACACATGATCAACACACTTCTCCTCTAAGCCCCTTTTGACATTAAAGACAACATATTCCAACATGTGATTAATCTTGCAACCACACAATTAAACCTCCAACAAAAAAAAATCAAATTATTTTGACAACTGCTGAACCTATTGTATGATTCCACATGATTAATTGTTGTGTAATGATATTTAAAGGTATTCAATGTGTATTCATTCATCATTTTATTACATCTATGATTTATCCAATTATCATTCACATGTAATTTATGAACACTTAAATTAGAGAATTGAACAAAGCCTCATCCCAACTCATCATTTTAGAATGCTTACATGATGGAAGATCATTGTCCTTAATTATTTTTGTGAGTATAAATTTTATCTTTCAAACGGGGTAACCTTAGAGAATTTGATCTTCGAGATTTAGTAGCCTCCCTAAAATATTTTTCAATACCATCAAATCCTTGATAGTAAGTAAATATATTAGATCAAGAAGCATAAATGTGTGATTTCCCATATAAAATCCACACTTTTCAACATGACCAATATTTGCAATGTTGACCCCCAATAGAATTGACAAAATTTGAATTTTTGAGATAAAGTATAGAAATAGATTATTTCTTCTCAACTTTGAAATGATTTTTCTTTTCTAGAATGCAAGAATCAGTTGAGTATCCATCTCCCTATAAATTGTAGTGTGCCTAGTAAAAAAAATTTCACGTGTCTGGTGACACTGGCATGACACGCCCTCTGGTACCATGGGGATGGTCGGGAGACTAGACCTTGTGACCTCTTGCCTACAACAAGATCCTTTTGCCAATCAAGCTAGGCCCACCATCCAGACACATATTTAATAACTACTTCATAATTAATTCTAAAATTAAAAATCTTAAATTTTCTTTATATTTAACTTCCTAACTAATATTTAATTATGCAATTGTCACTCCCTTATTTAATTTTCTAATTAATCTAAATTAAAATTATGCTAACTTATTTGCATTTCATTTTATTGGTCTATCTTAGTAAATAGGGAAAGGTTATTTTTCAAAGCACATTGTTTGTGCAATAATATAGATCTATTTCACAATGAAGATATAATCTTCAAGGACAAGATATGAAGGGTGGCAAGTGAATGTGTGGCATTACAAATAGTAAAAGGACAAGGCATTGCTATGGGTGGCATGAACATCCAATAAGAAAAAAATTGGTGCCTCACCCTTGACCAAGAGTGGGTCGAGGGCCTATGATCATCAGAAAACCTAGAATTTAATGACCAACCCTATCTATCATATGAAAAAATTGTGATGGTTTGTTCATTTAAATGCCTGTCACTTGATGTTTTATGAAAATTTTAAATTTTCAAAAATATTTTATTTGTATTTCTTTTTTGTAAAATTGTATTACTATTTTGTTCATTGATTCCTCAAATTATAAAATTATAGTGAACATTTAATTTAATATTTAACTAGAATAAATTGACTATAAATTAATTTATTGATTTCATATGTGCAAATATCATAAATGCATCCATCAATTTGAAACTATTTTATTTGAGTTAATTTATTTTATAATACAAATTGATTATATTTTTCATATACATTTTTAATTCAATTATCTAAAAACACATTTAAAAATCAATTTCAAAACTACTAAGAAATAATTATATAAAATTAAAATTAATTTAATTTATGAATTCATCTATGTAAAAAACACATTTAAATATAAATTTCAAACCTTGGAAGTGTTGGGATGTAAAGCCCAATGGTCACATGACCATTCGTATTCTCTCATCTCTTCATATTCAAAGAGCTTTGTATAAATATGTGGCAGATCATTTATTGTGTAGTTGATTGATGATTGATTAATACAATGATTCCCTACTTGAGAGTGGATGTAGGCTATTGTTGAACCACTATAAACTTGTGTCTCATGTTTTTATTTTATTTTTATGTTTTATTTCATTTTTGTGTTTGTTTTAATATTTGCAATTGGTATCAAAGCTATGGAGAAGTGTTGAGCTGTTGGTTAGAACCAAGGAGCAAAGATGGAAGCTGAATAAGCCTCTCGATACTTCCCATATATTTTAATGGGTATATTATTTTTTACTTGATAATGATGGCTAATTTTGTCATTAAAGAATTTCTTGGCAATTTAGATTCAGCTGAAGAAGAGGGTTTGAAGCAATTGTCAGTTGAAGGAGAGACTAAATTTGTTATGGAAGATTTCATAGGCCTATTGGAATTTGGTAGTAATCGCAAAAGAAGAGTTGATGAGGCTCTTGAGTACTGATTTGAAGATAGGGTGCCTCAGGTAGAAGGCAACACAGAAGAAGAAGAAAGTGTTATTTGCAGAGACTATTGATATTATTTATTATGAGGAGGAGTATAACAATTTGAAGAAGAGCAATAAACATAGAAAAAGATAGCGATCCAAAAGGAGAAAGAAAGCAAGAGAGGAAGAAGGGGCATAGGAACCAAATGAGGGAAGGCCTAAAAGTGTTCTATGTATTGTTTGGAGGAGAGTGAATCCCCATGTGATGGGGAAGTATCATGGGCTCCAAAAGAAAATCCCATGCCCAAGCCCATTGCAGATTTGGCATTGAAAGCTAGAAATGGCGTTGCAACGCTTGAGCCAATCAATCCCCAAATTAAAAATTAAAAATAGTTCAATCCCTAAATTGATCTATCTAAAATCATATTTAAATATCAATTTCAAACCTACCCAAAAATAATTATATAAAATTAAAAATAGTTTAATTCTTAAATTCAGCTATCTAAAAATATAAATTATTTGCAAAAGCCAAATAAAATTTCAATATCTCTTGAAAAAAATCAAATCACAAATGCTTAAAACAAATGTTGTATTTTGAAAAAAAGTGAAAATTCTTGTTGTGTTATTACTTGGATATCTTATATATATTAAAAAAATGTAAAAATAGAAAATATTGATAATTAGTAATAAATGTAAAAATCTTAAATTTATTGTTACAATTAATAAGTTTCTAAATTCATATATAAAAAAAATCTTGTTACAATTAACAAGTTTCTAAATTCATATAAAAAAAATCTTGTTAAAATATTCAAAAAGTTAAAAAACAATTATATTCTATTTTGAAAAGATTTTGAATTAATCTAATATTTTATAAAAATATAAAGCAATGATAACTTTTAGTAAAAATGTCAAGATTTAAATTTATTGTTAAAAGTATTTTAAAAATTAGAAAGAACTATATTTCATCTTTAAAAATTCTATTTTAGACAGATTTTAAAATAATATTTTATCTCATATATGTATAAAATATTTTTTTACAGTTTAATAATAATTTTAAGTATCATATTTAGGTTATATAAAAATATAGCAATAATACAATCTAATAAATTGTTAAGTTGTAATATACCATCTAAAATTTAAAAAAGGGCCACATATAGACCATCAAATTCCAGGCCTGATCGTCGGCTTATTAGACAAGGAAGTATATATTTATTACCTAGCGACAAAATTTCTCATAAAATCAAACTTTTCGAGGACGTTTAACGGTTGAGTTCGATTGTTGGGTGCGATGGGAGGGGTTGCTTCTTGCTTGGCTGCTAAATTGGCTTTTTTCCCTCCAAATCCTCCTTCATACACATTAGTAAGAGACTCTGTTACAAAAGAGTTAAAAATGTCAATTGTTCCTGATTGTGAAAATGTTGATGTGTTGAAGCTGCCTACAGAGAGAGGACAAGAGATTGTGGCCATTTTTGTGAGAAACCCAACTGCTAAATTAACTTTCTTATATTCTCATGGCAATGCAGTGGATTTGGGTGCCATGTACCACTTTTTGTTGGAGATGAGCAGTTTATTTGGAGTAAATGTGATGGGATATGACTATTCTGGCTATGGACAATCCACAGGGAAGCCCAGCGAAAAAAATTGTTATGCAGATATAGAGGCCGCATTGAGATGTTTAAAAGAAAAATATGGAGTACAGGAGGACCAAGTTGTACTTTATGGACAGTCTATAGGAAGCGGCCCTACTGTGGATTTAGCAGCAAGAATGAACAAACTGGGAGGCGTTGTCTTACAAGGTGCAATACTTTCAGGATTACGTGTTATCTGCCCTGTGAAGAAGACCTACAGTTTTGACATTTTCAACAATGTGGACAAGATTGGTATGGTAAATTGTCCTGTGCTTGTCATGCACGGTACTTTGGATGAAGTTGTCGATGTTTCGCACGGACAACAGCTCTGGGAGCTTTGCAAGGAAAAATTTCAGCCCTTGTGGGTTATACATGGGGGACATAACAATTTGGAGAGTTTTATGGTATTTTCTTCACACCTACAAATGTTTTTATCCAGTGTGGAGAAAAAACTGCTTCGGACTACTACCACTGAAAGTTCCAGGGATGAACCTTCCATTGAGCATTCAAGATTCCCACCGACCTATAGTGCTGAACAGGTACTTACGGATCCTCATCCTCCTCTCCCTTCAAGGGAAGAAAGCAAAGGACTCAATGATGATGAATTGTCTATCCCATATGGCATCTGTTTAGTCTCTCAACGACCTAACCCTAATAATGGAAGTGTCAAGCCACCTCAGGCCATTCAGGATAAATCACCTGATTTCAACGGAGGCCATAACCCTGTTTCTAAAGCCACACATCACTCTACTTTGGACTCTCAACCTCCTCCTAGCTTTCAACCTCCACTCCCTGTTGATGAGTGGAATAAAACATTTGATGACAACCAAAACCCTTGCCCTATCAGTAAAGGTACACATAATTTGCCTTTAAGCTATGAACCTCCTTTTGCTATTAATAGCAGGAATAAAACATTTGATGGCTATCAAATCCCTTGCTCAGTAAATAAATCCACACGGCATTCATCTGTAGGACCTCAAATCCCTTTCCCTATTAATGCAAGTGCACTACCTTATGAGAATCGAAGCCCTCTCCCTATGGATCTTGCTGCATATCTTTCATCCTTTGGTGCTCAACCTCCAGTCCATATGTCCATAAAGAATACTCCTAAAACATTTGAGATGGATCAAGGCACTCTCTCTGACAATAAAGGGACACATCAGAGACCCTTCTTCTCACAGGCATTGAGTAGCTAAATTCGGAAATGGAAGAATACCACCAAGGAGGAAGGGATCCCAAGAAATTTAAGACGATGTTTTAATCGTCTATCTCCGAGGTATTAAAGTTGTGAGGAGTATTACAATCTTTTTAGCTTTCAAGTACATTTGCTTCTAAGATGGCAGGATTTGTAAGTTTAAAATCAGACTGGGTACTACTGACTGATCAGTCCTAAAATATTTGTTTGTGCTTTTATTTACTCAGAGATTCATTTAATCTGATAAACAATATACCAGTTGAATTGGATTATTTCTTGTAGTGAAGAATATACCAGTTGAATTAGATTATTTATTGTAGTGAAGAATATACCAGTTGAATTGGATTATTGCTTGTAGTGAAGACTATCAGAGCAATTGTACTGAATTAAGCAAGTGTAAGGCTTGAGAAGTAAACTAAATTTTCCATTTATGTCAAAAAAGTAATAGTTGAGGGATTATGTTAATCTGCATTTTTGCCTTGATTAAAATGGATAATATTTGTATATAACAGACCTATGTATCGAGATGTTCCTTTCCTATCAATGCTTCAAATTTTTTCTTTGTTACAGATCTTTGACTTGCATCATTTTGTGGTTACCTCTCCAAAGCTTGCATATACATTTTGATATAGTTTTACATATTTTCTAACCATTAATTGAAATAAATACAAAAGGACCAGTTAACACAGAAATTTAAAAGAAAACCCGGTACTCAAATGGACATTTCGAAGATATTTATACTCTTGCATGTACAAAACTGTATTTAAGCTCTAATGGTACCAATTGGCACAATCCTTAAGAATTAAAGCTTGAAGATGTTTTTTGCTTGCTTATTATTTGTCTTTATGCAGATAATTTGAAATTGGAAATTATATATCTGATTAGAAAAAACTATTCATCCGGAAGATCATCTTCAAACTTTTGGGCTGGTAGGATGAGAAAGATCTCCTGACTTCGAGGTATTTGAAAGCCTAATGATACTGGAGAATTTGCTATGTGGTTATTATGTATTGAGAACCGGGAGAGAGTATTAGTTTTGCTTTTATAAATTTATGTTCTCGCTTTAGTGTGATTGAGTTTACTTTCTTCCTATTTTTTGTTTGTAGTTACTCTTCCTTTTGTTTAAGAGTTTTCCCATTTACCACTTTTACTTCTGTCTTCAAAAGCAGATTGAGTTTGTTAATATTGTTTTCTCTTGTTTTTATTTTTATTATTATTTTTTTGGTTATATATTTATGTTTTACAATGAGCTACTGGTATTGATATCTGTATAGATGTTTTTTCTATATACGTGTTCATTATGTTTGTTAATAGTGTGAGAATTATACTTTAATAAATTGTTTTTTTAATATTTTTTCAAGTAGTCACTCACTACGTTGGCTAATAATACTTGGGGATTTTATGATATTAAGTTTATTAAGATCGTGATTTTTAGTAAAGGATTCTTTTATGTTTTCTTTCAAATCTTTCAATATATGATATTAAGTTTATTAAGATCGTGATTTTTATTAATTGGTCTAATTAATATATATTGTTTTTAATTGGTCTAATCAAGTTCTTGCAAAGCAACCTTTCAATGTTGTCTTTCTAGACTTATAATATTAAATTTTTCTACTAGGCTTTACTCAAGGTCACCATTTGGGTTGAGAATCCAATTTCCCCAATGCTTCTCTAGGATTTCAAGGATAAAATCATCCTACCTCTAGGGTTCCTTGTAGGTCATGAGTTAAAGATATTTTATTCTTTTCAACTCCATCAATGTGTTTGTAATTAGGTGAGCCTCATTTCTAACATCATAGACCCACCTAAGATTCAAGCAAGTTGCTTTGTTTTTACATAGGTTAACCTACATTATTATTTTGAATAATTGCTTCAAATGTCAATCTCCTAACTACTTCAATAATAGATCTAGAATGCTATGAGAGGGAAGAACCTTCTAGCTCAAAACTTGGGAAGCTAAGTGAGATAGCCCCTATGAAAAAACCCAACAATATGCATGTAAAAGTGACCCAATTCCTCTCACTAAGGGTATGGTCCCACGGAGGGGGGCTTCCTTAAAAATATCAACGTATGTTGCTTAGCTTTTTTAGGAATATTTTAAAGTTATTGGTCCCATGGGTTTAATCTTGCAATTTTGCTTAAAATTTTAAACTCCAAAATTTAAGGAATGAACTGTAGTGTTTAATAAAAAAAAAAAAATAAAAAAAATTATCTCATTTTTATTTTCTAATAAGAATTGAAAATTTTAGATGAGAGACAAGTGGCATAAAAAACTCCTAAGTTGTAGGGGCAATTTCTAGCCCTACCCCAATTTCACCAGTGGAAATATTCATTCCTATACTGTAGGGGCTCCTATTTTTTTGGAAAAGATTCCAAATAATCCCATAGCATGAATTTTTTTTTTCCCATGGGACCTCCTGCTCCATGGAAATAGAAGCCCAAGGCCCCCCATGGGACCATACAGTAAGAGACTAGTTCATATCCAAACCACTTAATTTTTTATAGTTCAAGTATAATGTTTTCTCATTGAGATTAGTTCCACATTTTCCCAACGCACTGTGGAGACATTCAGAGCCCATTGCTTAGTAGTGATGATTCACCAAGAGGTTTTGGGGAGTAAATATATATTTTATTTTATTTTGATAACTATCTCTTGGAAAACCAAGCTCCACTTTTGAGTAACAAGCTTTTGGCTTTGAAAAATAAGGATTACCATCTAGTGTTCTCCATGGGGATCCCTCAATATTAATATCATCTCATAGGAAGTTCATGGAATTATTTAAGCTTCTTGTATATTTTTTGTTTAGTTCACATGCAAAAAATATGGCCTATTTGATGCCATATCCTTATAGGAAGTTTAATTTAATAGGTTTTTCATTCATATGGCTATACAAATAAAAAATATCCATACTTTAAAACTCACCATCTTGCATGAGGATAGTCATAATATTGCAATACATTTTTCTTTCACAAAGAATAAGTTTGAGTTCCTACAATTTTTGCTAGGAATTAGTGCTTAACATAGGCTATTAAATAATAATTAAATAGTGTAAGTGCTTATATCATACTAGGATTAGTTAGTATAAATTAGTTATTAGTTATTTGTTAGGTTATTTTAGGTAGTTAGTAGGCTGAAATAATTTATAAGCTCATTGAATTTAAAAATTTTTTATTGAAGATGAATGATTAATTGGTGTGTCAAAGCCTCTAGTACTTCTTCATGTTGTCTTTTCAATATGGTACAAGAGAGGGTTTTATATACCTCTATATTCACATGGAATTCACTCATCCTTCCTTCTTCAAAGGAATTCATACAAGAATGTTGTAGTGAAGACCACATGTAGCAACTAGTATTTTTTCTATCCACTATTCTTGCATATTAACATACATATAGTGTGGACCAAATACAAATTTATGAAATTTATCATCCATCTACATTTAGTTTCTCTTCTCTCTCCATGTTGTTCATTATTTTCATCATTTTCACTTCATTTCATTCACATTTTCTCATAACCAATATCAAGAAAAATATTTTTAAAAATGGTTCAAGCCTTGTAATGATGTGTAGAAGAAGTATGAGAGGTTGTTATTTTATTGATGGGTTTTGTACTTATTGTTTGTATAGTGCATTAAGGATTAACATATTAAATTTCTAACCAGTTTTTATTATTATTTAGAATTTTGTTTCATGGTGATTGTACTTCTTGGTGAATGTTAATATTTTTGTTTGAAATTGGAGAATTACAACCACCTTATAAGTACTTTAACCACTTATCTCTGCATATGCATATATGTATATGCATTCTAATGGTGAGGCATATGTAAGTAGCCTAGAGAGAATGGGATGCACTTAATTCATTCTTACATGAACCTAACCATTCAAAGACATTACATATAGGTCTATATAAATAGCCACTACTAAAAAAGGAAATTTTGTAAATAAAATAAGCCTTATGTGGATGACAAAAAAATCCTTTAAACACAATAATAATAATCAATGGTAATTCATGGGCGGGGGCCCTAGCTCGGTTGGCTAAGTAATTCCGTTGCGGCTCTGCTGGTCACGAGTTCTAGTCTCACCCCCGTCCCGTGGTACCGAAGGGCGTGTCACGCCAGCACCGCCGATCACATTAAAAAGTTTACCAGGCGCACTGCAGTTTATAGGGGGTCGTGCTACCCGATTCCAGCAGTCTAAAAAAAAAAAAAAATCAATGGTAATTCATATTTGACCCACACTTTAAGTAATTATTAGCTAAGAGATTAAAAATGTAATTTAAGTCATCCTCTATTATGAGAATAATGGATTGTGAGGATTCAAGTAAAAAAAATGGTGTATGTGTATCCATTTAAATCAAAGGACAAGAAAAGAAAAGAGTTGAATACACAAAACTAAAAACCAAATTCAATTATTAATCTAACGATCCCAGTACAAGCCTAAAGACAAGTGTTGATTTACCATTTTGGATGTAGATGTACCTCAACAACATAACAATTTAGTTCAATTAATGATAGAGTTGATTTGCATAAGGCATGAATGATTATCAAAATGATGAAGGAATGGTTCTAATTATAGACTTTTTAAGGAAAAACTAGATGAAAGATGAGGATGAGATCAAGGATATCGGTTAGTTGAACTATCTATGGAGTCAACTCAATTGTTAAATATAAATTTGTCATTTTTAACTATTGAGGAGATAATAATGAATTATTTGATTCATTAATTGGATAAATAAGAGGATCAAGTTTCTATTTTGAGATGAATTTGGTTGATAGATGAAGAAGTTTCTAAAATAAGATGGAGTTTACTATTGAGAAAAGAAGAATTAATTGGCTTGAAGATGGAGTTAATTGATGATATGGAAAAGGAAAATTTATTTAAAAATAGAAATCAATTATCATTTAATTAAATAATTAATAAAATATTATTTAATTAAATGAATAAATAGATAAATAATTATTAATTAATGATGTGACCATCAATAAATATTTAATCATTACTGTGGAAAATAGATGATATGACAATAATTAAAGTTCAATGATCAAATAAATAATTTTATTGTCTACATTTCGCTCATCTTGGAAGCAATGTTTGAAGTGACATTATTCAAAGAAAATAAAAGTAGCTGAGAAGAAACATTAGAGAAGATGAAGATGATAATGGGAGGCCCTAGTGAAGTAAGAAGTGGAAAATTTAAAAAGTGAGATGATTGATGGCCACTTGAGAGGTTATTCATGAAAAAGATACATGGGTGAGCTCTCAAAAATTGAGTTGTTTAGATAATGTCAAATGAAAGATGAAAAATGATGAAAGAAAAATATTAAAAGATGGACATAAGAAACATGGCTATGGATGAAATTATGATCATATGCTATGCAAAATTTGATTTTAGAAACCTTTATTTAATATAGCAATTGATTTTATGCACTAGGGCATAAAAGACGAAGGTGACAATGTATCTAATTAATGTATTGAATCTTATGCAAACAACAAACAATACGATTCTCTAGCACTCAAAATTCATCTAAAACTATTTTTTAGGTTCATGATGATACAACCAATAGACATAAGTTATTCCCTACTATAGTGCAGGAAATTGTATACCTTTACAATTTCACACTATGTTTGGGTACCTCAATTAATTGGACTTAATTAAGCTTCTCATTTTCCAAATTATGTATTCCATGTCCTTATTTTTCTCTTTTTTTAAAAGGGTCACAAATATTAATTAATGTAATTAATTTTTTTATCACTATGAAATGAATGTGTGCTAGACTTTCTGGCTAAAAACCATTCTCCCAAGAGCGAATGGGTCCTCCTTAACTATTGGGTCTTAAATTTTAATATGTTTTTGGTGGCATTTTGATGATTCAAATTTCATATGCAATTGTTAGCTTTTGGAATCTAACTTTTGGGAAATTAGATAAACAATTATAAATACATAGTTATTTTATCAATTCAAATTAAACAACCATGATTCAAGTTTCCTAAGAGAAAATATTATTGTAAAGAGCATTCAAGAGTAGGTTTTTTAATCATTTGTTGTAGAAAATCAAGATCCTATCATCATGTTCAAGTTTATGTGTGCCCATGTCATCTTGTGAAGGCTAATATTTATTTTTTATCCTAAAGCATCCAAGAGTTCAAGTATCCAATAAATCAAGAAAAACAACATCAAGTTCCTTGGACTGATGCATTTAAATTTAGTCCTCTAAGGGAAGCCATTAAACATTTGGTGAGTAGTAACAAGAAAGTGTTCATTCATCATTCTTTCCATTTATCAATTGTAATTTTATTTCTATCAAGTTTTAATTACCAAACATGGGGTTTGATTAAGGAAAATCCCTATTCAAAAAAACAATTTTTCCTCTTTTATATGTGTAGATTTCGGGTTGAAGAAGGACTAAAAAGATCTTGAGGAGAAATTTTTCATTATTGTAAAGTTGTCATCATTGTTTTCAAGCCACAAAAACTCAATTGCAAATTTTATTTCTGACTTTTCAATAGTGGGACCTATGTCAAATAGAAGCCAAGATCCAAATTTAGAGGACTACCTAAACTTATTTTGGACACACTCTCTAGGACCCATTCGCCCTAGGGTGAACTTGTCCTTCAATAGTGCTTAGAACAAAAATTTAGGCCAAATACATGTGTCCAAACCCTTCTCATATCTTCCTGCAACTTATCAATTTAATTTTTATAGCTTCAGGAAATTATGTTTTATCATCTAGGTCTCATTTTTTCATTAGTTTAGTTGCATCAAATAATTTCCATTTAATTCCAATCTCCCTCATTGACATAAGGAACCTGAGATCCAAAGTAGAGATTGGCTCACCTTAGGGTAGAAAGTCAATCTCTACACTTTGTGAGCTCTTGGTCCCTAGTGAAATAAGAAAAGAGGGTACACCTTTTGTTCCTGAGTTCTTTATATGAAGGACCTAGGACACCCTCCCCTTTTCCCCACCATTCATTTTAGTGAGTCTGACATTGTGCATCATACCTTTTATAATTTTGGACATCATTGAAACCCGAGATCTAGGTTTTGCATCATCTTGTTTTGTATTGAAGGTTTCATTTAGGGTTACATATTACAAATTTGCATCATCTAAATTCATAAAAACTAAAAACATTGCATACATTTCGCATATTGTATTGCACTTTAGTGTGTTTCAGTCATTTAGATTAAAATTACGCCAAAAATTACATTAAAAAAATTGTCATTTTTTTCATACATTGTCATTCAAGTTGCATTTTTTTTTCATCACAATTTATGGAAAAACTATCGGTAATGTATTTGTTTTCAACCTTGCAATTATATAAGGGTTATTGTTAATAAGATATATATATATATATATATCCTAGTTACACCAATAGGTGTAATATACAACTGGCATAAAGGGGGAGGAGTGGGATGTGTGTAAATATTTTTTTGTTAACTTTTTCAAGAAACTACTAAAATGGCCAGCATATATTAGATAAATGATACATTATAAATCTAGACCATTAATTATTAGGTTTTAGATCTAATGGTAAATATTTTGTTGGCCCGTCTTGCCCTAGAATATAACCCTATTTTATGAGGGTGTTGTATCATGGCTACGGTAGAGATGGTGATGTATTTTGAGAGTCTAATAGAATTTGTGTTGTCTCTTGATCTCTGAGTGATGATACTCCCGTGAGAAGCCTGCTCTGCAAGTATATTGTAATCTTTGTGATTTACTAAATAATATATTGGGCAGATTTTGGAGTGGGGTTTTTCTCCCCAAAGGGTTTTGCACACATAAATCATTTTGTTGCAATATGCATGATATTTGTGTTTATTTCTATTTAAGTTTTTTTAACTGTTATAGATCTATAAAAAAAATTCATTATTCTCCTCTGAAGATTAGTGTAGGAAGTTGTTTTGCTACCTTACCTTCCTTACTTCAGTGGTATCGGAGCTTGATCACCTTTGGTTTCAATTGTGGGTTATTGGGATTTTGGACTAATCTAGGTTTGAGTGGGAGCTTGTGCAGAAGATACTTTGTGATCTTGTTGTAGTAATTTTTAGATGGCGATTTCATCAGGGAGAATAGAGGTGGATAAATTTTCTAGAAATAATTTTAAAATGTGGGAGTTGAAGATGGAGGATCTATTGATAGATTGTGATCTATGAGATATTGTAGATGAGAATGTTTCAAGGCCTCTAGGTCCTAATCGGGATGCTTAATATGATTTTATAGACTATAAAGCCAAGGTTCTAATTAGATTGTGTTTGGTAGACTTTGTTTTAATTAATGTCCATGAGGAGACCTCTACACAAAAACTATGAAAGAAGCTTGGTGAGATGTATCTGGCCAAATCTTTAGTGAATAAAATTTTCTTGAGGAATAAAATTTTAGTGAATCATAGACCACCTAGAAGAATTCAATATGATGGTGGCTTAGTTGGCATCAGTTGGTGTCAAAATGGATAATGAGGAAAAATGTGAGATCTTGCTTTGTTCTTTGTCCGATTTGTGGGATTATCTTCTTATGGCTATTAGGAGTACTTCTATAATTTTGAACAATGAAGGTGTGGTGGGTTCTTTTATTTCTAAAGAGATGAGCAGTAAGGTATTCGTCACTCCCAAGAAGGCCCTGAATGTTTTTGGAAGACCTAAGGAAAAAGGTAAGAAGAATGAGAAGCTTGACAAATCCAATTCTAGGGGGAGATCTAAATCTCCTTTAAAGTCCAAAGTTATTTGTCAAAACTACGATAAGCTTGGACATGTTCGTAAGAAATGCAAAGAAGAAAAGAAGAATAAAAAGAAGAAATTTGATTATGATTCTGAGTTCGAGAAGGAAGATGGCAATGCATTCATTGCAGCTTTAGCAACTTATGTAGGTAATGATGCATGGTTAATTGACTCAGGTGCATCTTTCCATATGACCTTTAATATAGATTGGTTTTTTGAATATGAGGAATTTGATGGCTCAGGTAAGGTGTACTTGGGTGATAATTCTCATTTAGAAATTTTTGGATGTGGTAAATTTAAAATCATATTTCATGATGGTAGAATAAAAAGGATTAATGGTGTGTTGCATATCCATGGATTAGCATGAAATCTATTATTTGTAAGAAAACTAATAGTTGTGGGTGTGCAGGTAGCTTTTTATGATGCAGGATGTAAGATAGTTAGAGTTGCTATGGTGATTTCTAGAGGCATCAGATATGGAACATTGTACAAGCTTGATGCTTTCACTATTGAGTGAAATAGTACTTCAGTGAAAAGCAATTCTATGGAAGAAGTGAGGGTTTCACCTTCAGCAGATGGTCATGGATTTTGGGTACCCAAGGGTGCTCTTTCTTCTAAAACAAAGTTACCTATAGAGAAAACTATGTTATGGCACCAAAGACTTGGCCAAATTGGAGAAAAGGGTCTAAGGAACTTGAAAAATAAAAACCTTGTTGAAGGTTTGTTTAATTGTAATCTTGAATTCAATTTTTGTGAGCATTGTATTTATGGAAAACAAAACCACATTCATTTTTACTTGAGTTCTCATAAATCTTGTGGTGTATTAAATCTTATTCATTATGATGTCTTTGGTTTTGTAGATGTTCCTTCGATTGGTAAATCCACAAACTATGTTTCATTTATTGATGATTATAGTAGAAGGATGTGGGTATATTTTCTAAAGAGTATATCGAAAGTTGTTGGTTGATTTAAAGAATTTACAGCAATGGTTGAGTTGTGTACTGGAAAGAACATAAAATGTTTGAGGAATGATAATGACTGTGAATTTTTCTCTAATTATTTTGATAGATTTTGTAATTATTGTGGTATTCATAGAAAAAGACAACTCCATATTCTCCACAATAGAATGGAGTTTCAGAAAGAATGAACATGACACTGATGGAGAAGGCTAGGAGTATGTTGAGTGGTGTTGGTCTAGAAAAAATCCTTTGGGAAGAAGTTGTTGCCACTTCCTATTACCTGATTAACATGTATCCTACATTAGCTCTTATTGATAAGACACCTATAGAGGCATGGTCATGTCACAAGCCTTCATTAATAAATATTAGAGTTTTTGGTTGTGAGGCATATGCACATGTGCCAAAGGAGAAGTGAAAATTTTTGGAGAAAAAGGTTGTGAAACGTATCTTCATCAGATATAGTTATGGTGTGAAAGGATATAAGCTTTGGGAACTTGTTGCACAACAAGTAATATATAATAGAAGTGTTATTTTTAGAGAAACTAATCCTTCTTCTATTACATTGTAGCTAGAAAAAAGTATATAGGAAGATTCCATTCAATTTCCTTCTACACCTGTGAAAGTTGAATCGAGGCCCAAGGATATACAAGAAGTTGAGGAGAGCTCGAATCTAGCTCTAGATCATTAGAAGAGGAGGAATAACTTCCAGCTCAACTTGTTTGTAGGTCTACAAAGAATAGACAACCACCTGAAAGGTATACACCTCATGATTGGAGATGTATTTTTTCTTTGAATACTAACATGGATGAACCCAAATCTATAAAAGAGCCTTAAGTATGAATGATGAAAAATCCTAGAAGATTTATATGGATGAAGAAATGGCATTCTTTGAAAAAGAATGACACATAGGATCTTGTACCATTTCCTAAAGGATGAAAACTTGTTGGTTGCAAATGGTTTTTCAAGAAAAATATTGGTTCAGATGGAGGTGTTGAGAAGTACAAAGCAAGGTTGGTTGCAAAAGGTTATTGAAAAGTTGAGGGTGTTGATTATGGTGAGATATTCTCTCCTATTGCAAAAATGACATCCATTAGATTTTTTCTTTCTATTGCTCCTACTTATGATTTAGAGGTTGAGCAAATTGATGTGAAAACTACTTTCCTTCATGGTGACTTGGAGGAGGATATTTATATGACACATCCAGAGCACTACGTGGTGAAAGGTAAAAGTAAATTGGCTTAAAAATTGAAGAAATATTTGTATGGCTTAAAACAAATTCCTAGGATCTAGTACCAAAAATTTGATATGTATATGTGTTGAGTTTGGGATTTGAGCATTCTAAATTAGATCATTGTGTTTATTATAAAAATCATGGTGATAATTTCATGTTTACTGCATTATATGTTGACGATATGTTATTTATTGGCAAGGAAGAGGAATGAGTTTAGAATTGAAATCTCAACTTGTTGCTAAATTTAAAATGAAAGATCTTGGTGTAGCTAGGCACATTCTTGGGATGGAAATTAAAAGAGATAGAGTGAATAGAAATTTGTGGCTTGGCCAAAGTAATTATTTCAATTCAATTTTATAGAGATTTAACATGTAGGATTGTAGACCGTTGTGTGTTCCCCTTTCTGTTGGAACAAAGTTATCTATTTCAGATTGTTCAACACCTCCATCAGAGATGGAAGACATGAGCAGGGTACCTTACTAGAGTGCAGTTGGAAGTTTGATATACACTATGGTTTGTACTAGACTAGACATTTCCCAAGTAGTGGGAGTTCTTTCTAGATATATGTCTAATCCTGGTAGAGTTCATTGTGATGCAGTTAAAAGGGTCTTTAGATATTTGCATAGTACCTCAGATTAATCCTTATGTTATCATAGTAATGTGACTAAAGATGAGATTTCCCTTCATATTCATGGTTATGTGGATTCATACTCGTCAAGTGATATTGATAACAAATGATCCGCCAGTGCTTATTTGTTTACATTATTCGTTGGTGCAATCAGTTGGATAAGTAAGCTATAGGTTGTGGTTGCTTTTTGCAAGTTATTGAAAGAAAGTATATGGCAGCTACTCATGCTTGTAAATAATCCATTTGGTTTAAGAGACTATGTTTATATATTGGAATAAAACAAGGTGTAGTGACAATTTATTGCAATAGTCGGAGTGTGATATGTCTAGCCAAGAACTTGACATTTCATGCCAGGACCAAGCACATTGATGTACAGTATCATTTTGTTCGAGATATGGTTGAAGATGGTAGGGTGAAGCTAGTTAAGGTAGAGACTTTGATGAATGGTGTTGATTATTTAACTAAGCCTGTGAGCACAAAGAATTTTAGATGGTGTTTAGAGATTATGGGCCTTTTGACCCCTAGCAATTAAGAGACAATGTGTACTCCCTCTCATTGCTCTTGCAAGGTGTTCGACAAGTGGGAGATTTTTTGGGAAAATGTTTCTCAACCTTGCAATTATATAAAGGTTATTGTTGATAGGATATATATATATCCTAGTTACACTAATAGGTGTAATATACAATGGCATAAAGGGGGAGGAGTGGGATGCGTGTAAACAATTTTTTGTTAACTTTTTAGCAAACTACTAAAATGGCCAGCATACATTAGATAAATGATACATTGTAGATATAGACCATTAATTATTAGGTTTTAGATCTAATGGTGGATATTTTGTTGGCCTTCCCTGGAATGTAACCCTATTTTATGAGGGCATTGTATCATGGTTGTTGTAGAGATAGTGATGTATTATGATAGTCTAATAGCAATCGTGTTGTCTCTTGATCTTTAAGTGGTGATACTCTTGTGAGAAGCTTGATCTACAAGTATATTGTAATCTTTGTGATTTACTAAATAATATGTCAGGTGGCTTTTGGAGTGTGGGATTTTTCTCCTAAAAGAGTTTTCCCCACGTAAATCATTGTGTTGTGGTATGCATGATATTTGTCTTTATTTTTGTTTAATATTTTGCAATTGTTAAAGATTTGTAAAAAAATTGCATTATTCTCCTCTCAAGATTAGTGTAGGAAGTTGTTCCACTATCTTAGCTTACTTATAGATTTTATATATCAAAGAAAAAAATTAGAATTTAATTTTTTAGACCCCTATCCAAGGGCACATTCACCCTAGGGAGAACCTGTCCTTGTACAAGTCATTGTCCAACATTATACACATATATCAATGTTTGTTTTCTTCACTTTCATGTACCATCAGATCTTTATTCCAGTTCTAGAAATTATAATATTTTTGTAATTTTTTTCATTTAGTTCAATTTGTGAAAGAAAGTGCATTTTTTAAAATAATCATTTCCAATTTTTTGTATTTAGAATTAGTAAATTATCATTTTCACATCTGAACATTGTAAATATCTTCTTCAATTCTTGTATTGTGCTTCCTAGTTCTAAGTGTTTACTATCTTTATTTATTGTTTTTTTCCATTTTTGGTACACTTTTGGTTTGGTGAAACTTGTATGAGTATTACAACCTAGTGTCTTATTTCCAATACTCCAGTGGGACATAATTTGAGACTCATGGCATCCTATTTTGGTACATCCACCGTGGATCTTAGGTTTTACAACTCTTTCACTCATAGTGTTGACACTAGTCAAACCATGTTGGAATCCATCCTTGAAATCACATGTCCTATGACCCCTAATTCTACTGATGTTGAAACAATTGTTTCTCATGTCCCGACAAGAGAAACTTACACATATGGATAAATCCTTGGAAAAACTTCAATATTTTGTGAGAACATATTATATTATTGGTACTATGATTCCTATTATAGATAACATGAGAAGAATTCTTAACAATGAACAAGGAATAGAGATTATGTGTAGCCTAGCTCACATTATTGATAAACATGTTCCTATAGTTGCTAGTTGTGCTCAAAATTTGGGTTACAACCAAAGTTGAGGATTAAATAAAATTCCTCCACCTACAAAGTTATAACGTCTATTCCTACATACACTCATTTCAATTGTCACTACAAAAATGAAATGAACCAAAAATATCACTCCAACTTTGGGTATTTCCATTGGGAATCCTTTTAGTTTTGTGAATTCAAACATCATATCTCTAAATCCCCCACCTCTCACAAACTTGCAATTCACTTTTCCTCGCAACACATATACACCTTCATCATATTCCCCTCCATCTCATAGCACAACCAATTTGATTCCATCATAAACCAAATTTTTCAAAATGTCATATCCCTCCAACAACTAGTAACATTGAACCAAAATCAAAATTTCCAATCCTCACACTATGTCAAAACCAACCCATTATCCTTCGAGATATTAAGAACACAAATTCAACAAGACATAGAGATTCCTATATTTGAGAATTATGGTGGTAAATGAGATCCTAGCAACAATTCCTTAGTATACACAACCTTATGTAGTGACTTCATTTTTGAAGATAAACTATTGGCTAAACTTTTTCCTAAATCCTTGAAAGATATTGCATTGGAATGGTTTTATTCCTTACTGAATAACTCAATCAACTCATCCAATGAGCTTTTTGATGCCTTCCTAAACCATTTCCAAGTGTACATTGACCCTAAGATGCCTCCACCTAATCTCATACAATGTTAAAAAAAAGTAGATGAAAAGGTCACTAATTTTATATCTTATCAACTTCTTTACTCACAAATCAACATTAAGCTTCTCGATTTTGATCTTCAAAGGATTTTCATTAAAAAAATATAAAAAAATATTCAATACAAGCTTTGGATGATGAAATTTTCCTCCTTTACAAACTTATGCATAGCTCTCTATGATTATCAAAACTTGCTTAGTCTTGACATATAGAAAAAACTACTTCAACCCATCCTAAAAAAATTGAAACCATGCATCATACAATTTTTAACCATTCAATAAACCAAACAAGACCTTTATACAGATAAATCAACCTCAACCAACCTATCATGTTGAACCTCAAGTGGCTGCCATAAAAACAACTCAATATCATTTAAGAGAAAGGAATAGGAAATTCACACCATAGCTCAATACTCTCCATTCAATCATGATACAAATCTTGAGAAAAATATTGATTATCTTACCTCCCATTATACCTCTTGATACCACTAAGCATTTACCTTTGAATTATAATCCAAATTATTTTTATCAACATCAGCGACAAAATCGGTATGATACAAAATGGTGCATACATCTTAAACATTTAATGCAAGAACTCATTGATTCTAATCATATCTAGTTGGGCAGTGTTAATGATCAAGGAAAATAAATTTGTTGTCCCACCCAATCAAAATTTGCAAATATTTACCAATCTAATGCAAAACTATAACTTATTATTTGTAAAAGCTAGTGATACCAAGAATTACGTGTCAATTGTTGATAACATACAAGACATAACTAATGGCGAGAAGAGTGATAATGAGGATGATCTACATACCATGATTAGATTCATTGATTTACAACCTCATAAGGGCGAAAAAAAAATTTCTATGTACATTGCTTTCTCACATTATTATATACTTCAAAATGCATCTGGTGGTCCTCTTTACACAACTGGAAGAATCAATGGCAAGCCTAAAAGTGGGATATTAATTGATCTCATGTGTGTAGAGAGTGTGATCGCTGAGGAATTCTTATTTATGCATAAACTTTACCAAGATTCTTATGAGTAGTCAAAAGCATGGATCAAAACACATGATGGTTTTGATTGCCTTACAATAGGTTTGATCACTCTCCCATTAAGAGTTGGACCAAAAAAATTAGATGTCTCATTCTCCATCATCCCAATTACAGATTGATTCCATGTGAAGTTAGGCTATCCATGGATTTCATCTCATCAATTATCCATAAATTCTTTCAAATTTTCCTATTGGAAATCAAATTTTTACTATGCATCATAGTGACTTTAATCCTTTGTCTACCCATGGAGAATTTTCATTAGATTTATTTTGGCTCAAACCTATGCAACCTATAAATTCTTGTGAAGAGTTATTTTTTAAATATTATCAAAATTTCAAGGAAAATCACATAGAAAAACTATGTCTTAGTTGTTAATAATCACCCTTGAAAGTTTCTTGGCATTCTTAGCTATTTTGGGCTTAGCTGGGACAAGTTGGAAAAAATCAAAGTCATCTAGGGAGATGACTTGTTTATTTCTCTTTCATGCTTGCTACATTATCCAAGGAGGAAGGATGTAAGAACCCCCTTCTATTTCTATCACCAAAGTTTGTGAAGAAAGGGTTGTCCCTATGACAGTGGTGGTCAAAATTGGTGGAGTTTGGGTTAACACTATAGTAGGGATCTCTATAGTTGAAACTTGAGGTACATATGTATACATGAACTTTTGAAAGTCTGTTTGGGTGAATGTGTCAAGTATAGATGAAGTCACATTAGAAAAACTAGGAAAAGAGGAAAGAGAGCCAAAAAAAAATTATATATTGCCATGAGGAAGTTTTTAAATATTAACTCACTAGTAGGTGATGAATGAATAGAATGTACAAACACGGTAGGAGTAGCATGAATAGTAGAAACATTAGATAAATACTTTACACTTGAAACAATAGGAAAAGTAGTAACTTATACCATAGAAGCTATAGGAGAAGAGAAGGGAGATTCTTCCTATACTGATTCTAGCTAAGAAGTGACAGGAGATTCAAGTGCTTATTTAGCTACAATTTCTTCTTCAAGTTTTATTCCACCTGGTTTGATGTCTCATCTTTATCCTTTTATTTAATCATTTTTATTTTGAAGGAAAGTTTAGGATTCTTACTGGTACTCGGAGTATCTTCTTTGTTCTTTGTTCTCAATTCTCCCTATTTACTCGAAGGTCCTTTAGTATCCTCTTCCTCTGATCCTGTTTTGAAAAAATTCAACTTGATTCATTTATTTTCCAACCAAACATTAGTGTTAACAAGAGTATGTTAAAAACTTTCTCTTATGTAAATAATCTCCTTTTGTAACCATTTAATTGGTGGAAGAGGAGATTTGGCAATATTATTTTCCTCATATGGAGGATATACAATATAATCTTCCTCATACATGTCCTCAAGAATATCAACAAGTTCAAGGTTTTAGATCTATTTGAGGGTAAGCTAAATAAAGTCTAAACTTCATACAACTTCATCATTCCTACACTCAGCCCATATATCATCAATCCTATAAACATGAGTATAGATTCTTTCAAGCTTATCATTCATTCCTCGATAGTCAAAATCATTCATTCTCTTATATTTTTCATGGTCACCCATTGCATCTTACTTTCCATGGGGTTTGGATCGTGGATCTATGGTTATGAAATACCTTTAAATGGTTATTGGAAACTTGAAACTAGCTTTATGGGATTGGGTGATCCCACAATATAGTGGTTTACAATTTTTGGCCAAACTGGACACTGAAATAATTTTTTTAACTAAATCTTCATTTTCAGGCACCTATAGCGGCTAAACCATGAGGAATTTGAAGATGATGAAAAATAGAGTTTCGTGAAATTTTGTCTATAGATTCTAAATATATTTTTTTCAAAATTTTGGAATCAAATTGCAATTCTTTTTCCATCTCCCTCAAAAATTAGTTTTTTTCAAAAAACAACATTTTTAAAAAGTGACGCTCACCGTATAATGCATAATTTTTTTTCCATGAAGGATAGAATTCTAATTCTTTCAAATTTAGATTCATAACTCTGATATCTAGTGCTTCCACTTGGTTAGATATTTTTTATTGAATATTTTTTCTTTAATCAAGTTTCGAATTCAAACCAATTATAATTGAGACATAGCGCGACTGTATAATGCGTAAATTTTTTTGTGTGTATCGAAATTCAATTTTTTTTCTTTGATGGATCAATGATTTCAATATCTGGTGCACTAATATTTTTTATTTTATTTTTTTAATAATATGCTATTTTTCCACATGTGCAGAACAGAGAGCTTGATTTTCAGTGAAAAACCTACATTCACAAGAAATAAAAATAAATATAATAATAAAATTAAATTTATTTAAAATTATACTTTTTTGGAAGCTTATAATAAGGACTACATACTTGCAAAAAAATAAATTTTAAATGAATTCATTTGATCCTCCAAAAGGTAAATCAAAAGTGGTTTTTTATCAGTATTTTGATAGGTGTAAAGGAGACTCTGTTATAGGTATGGTTTAAAACTAGTGAGGTTCTATCCAAGGGGGTTTGATTTAAGGTAGTTTGATCAAGCCCTCTTCAATTGGAATTCTTTAAATGGAACCTTTTAAGGCCTAAATCATTATATTTTCTAAAAATATGTGATTTCAGCAAAAATTAGTTCCTCCCAGAAATTGTAAACCAGTTTTGTGGGATCACCGTTTCTTTCCTATTATGCACAACCATAACCTACCTACATAACTCCATCCATACAATTTTGTCACTTGGATACCTCAGTAGCATGTATGGATATCCATCAAAACAACCAACCCTGATGTAGGTTCAATTTAAGTGGGAAATTATAAAAATATACAACCAAACTTTCTCAAAAGTTCCCAAGATTCATATAAAACCCTTTTGTTTTCAAGATCTTTTTCAAACATATAGATGTAAGAATAGAAGAAGGAATCATTTAATCCTTTGAAATTATTTATGATTTATTTTAAAGTTATTTGTGAATAGTATTCATACACCATAATCTTTCTTCTATCACCTTCTGAGGATAAGCCAAGAAAATGCCTCATGGAGGCAACAACATACACTATATATGAGGTCATATGAAACCTCAAAGAGGTTGACACTTTGGAGAGTTTTCCACAAATTGAATCACTAATTTTCTTTCCCCATAAGATCCTATGATTTCCCTTCCTTATGACATATATATATATATGTTGATACTTCCATTCCTATAAAGTATTAGATGTTGGAAGTCCTTTAACTCTTATGAGAAGAGTTAGCATATCACCAACCTCTTCTATGAACTAACTTCAAAATATGTTCTTTTTCCACCTTGCAATTTTAGGCCTAGAATTTTTTATCCATTGGGTGTTGATGTTTTTCTTACACTTATCTGAATTGTTGTCATAATAATTGTGTGTTGCCTCCATGGTGAGTTCAACATAGTCATCAATGTTAGGGCACATAAAAATATTATCAAATAATTCCTTATCCAATATTGTGACCACTTTCCCATCAGCATATGTTATTCTCATACTCTTCTTATTAAAATTTATAGCTACATCTAACACAAATTCTAGAGTATGAGATGATACAAAAAAGGAAGAAACCAAATGAATGTTACTATTAAGGACATGTTGCATGCTTGAGGCAATAGGCCACTTCTTCACTCTTTCCAAGAATTATGACATGTCCACATATCTAATCTTTGTTCTTTGATGTTTTCCACATTGGACTCCATTGAAGTCATCAGGAAAACCCCTTGGTACTTCTACTTCATATTTTTCTTCTTCAAATATGGATCAAAAATTTGGCAAGAGACTACAAAAATGAGTTTCAAAATCCTCCAGTGTTAGAAAATTTCCAAGCATAGTGCAGTTGTAGAAATAATACACACTTCTACATCTCTAAAGTTCTCTAGTCTATATTTCAGAGAAAATTCTTCCAAGTACATGGGAATTTCATTATGGATGTAAAGGTGGAAAAATCTCCTGCCCTTACATGATAGTATGGATTTGGATGTAGTTTGGAGAAAATTCTCTGAATTGCACATAGGATAGGTCAAAAGATGTAAGTTGTAGAAAATTATCCAACCTACATATGTCATGCAAATATCATACACTTTGAAGAAAATTATTTGAAGTACATGATGGTAGGTTAAAATAGCAAGTGAAAATGGGAGAAAATTCTCTGATTTACATATACAAAGGATAAATTTACTTGGTGCAAGTTAGGAAAAATTCTCTAACTTATAATTTTGTATATGCAAAAGGGTATACACTTTGGGAACAAATTTCTGAAGTGCACAGGGTAGATTATCTTCATGCACTTCAGATAATTTTCTCCAAAATTCATGGAAATTCCATGTGTTTTTGTGGTAATGGTGTTGTGTGGAGAAAATTATCTGCACATGTGAGTTGTAAGAGATGATGTGTGGGAAAAAAATCTAGAGTAACACAAAGAGAAGATTGGTGGCGGTGTATTAAGGATGTTGTGTGGTGAGGGTCTTTCAATAACTTTTTCATGTGGTTAGTAAGATGATAGGAAAGATTTTTTTCAAAGTTTTATCTCCGAAAAACATATATCCATTAATAATTGCAATAAAATACAAAACCTAACCCCATGAAAAAATGCAAAAATACAAGGTAAATACACGAAAAAACTTAAAGGAGACCAAAATCAAAAGGTAAACACAACCTAAACCAAACAACTTAAATAGTGTTTAAACAAGAAATACATAACATCTCAGACATAAATAATATTTACAAACAATGATGAAGGAAACATTGAAAGAAAGAAAAAATAATGGAAAAACCTAAACAAGATTTTGCATGCCTATAAACCTTAAATAATGGCAAAAAACCTGATCAAATCTTCACGAAAAATTAGGCATGAGAACCTGCAATGAGCAACATGAAGCAGGAGCATGTGAATCAACAAAGAAACAAAGGTAAAATGAAAATAAAACAAGGTTATCCCATAAATAAAATGATATTAATCATGCATTAATGACCAATATATGCAGGAGCAAGAGTGCAATTACAGATAAATTCTCTGCAACTACATCTTAGGATGCTCAACCAAAAATATGCAGTTGCACAAAAATTCAGCGATGCTACATGTGAAAGAAAAATTATTAAGTCTTGAAAACTGGGTTGAACCAAATTTTTCAAAAGGTAAAAAGATGACCCAATCAAACAAAAATTGAGGTACTGAACTACGCACAAGATGGATCAAAAATTATCTCAATATGTGTGCTTAGAGAACATGGGCTACAAAATGGACAAGTTTTATAGGGCTTATCCCACAAATTGAGCCAACAAAATTTGAGGATAGCATAAATTTATGTTCAAAATTTAAGAGAAATAAGATGGAAAGAGTTTTAGGTGAAATATCTAGTTGTAAGATAACCCATTGAATGAACCAAGAATAAGATACTAGAACCTCTAAAAATGAGGTAATTGATGATTATTAGGTGCAATCACACCCACTTTCAAAGCTATTCCATTCAAGGATAGCCCTAGAGATCTCAATGCAAAAGAGAGAGATCTTGTAATAGGACTTTCCTAGGAGTTGAATGCAAACTAATGATGGTTTCACCACCAAGTTTAGACTTGAAAAAGATAATGAAATTCAAGATGCAACGCTAAACCCTAATTGAATGCAAAGTAATAGTAAAAGACCTAGAAAAGTGAATAAAATGAAACAAAAAACTACAAAATAGAATGTATGCACCTAGAAATCTAGAGAAGGCTAGATGGAGGTATGGAACACTAGAAAATTTTCTTTTACTATTGAATGGGACTCATTTTCCAAGTTGGGAAAATCATTCCAATTTCTATAAAATTGTGCAGGAACAAGTTTCGGGGAAAAGGGTATCTAAATCTATAAAATCTTGAAAATTAGCTGAAACTAGGAGTCATTCACCAGAAGTGGTAAGTCAGTCTAGTTGGTATTTTCTGAAGCTTCGAAGGCTAATCCTACTCTTCTCTATCTTCTCTCTCCTTCCTGATTGGTTTCCAAATCCGAATCTCTGATTTTCAACGTATAGGTCTTCTCCAAGGCTCTCCAAGGCTTGATGACAACCTTGACAACTTTGAATGATTTGCAACTTTTTCCAAGCTTGCTCAGGTAATATGCAATCTAAACTTACAAATTGGACATAGAGGAGAGTATAAAATGTTGTGGGGTTAGTGGATAGGGGTTTGCCTTGGTCAAACCCCATTTTGGAAATCAATCCTTCAAATGAAATTAAATAAGAATGGAGAATGATGAATGAACAAATAACAATATTACAACTCACCAAACCCTAGCAATGAGGTGTTGTAAACATACATGTAAAGGATCAAATGGATGTAGACCTTGATTCTTACATGAATTGGATAGATCTTGAATGGAACACTTTTTTGAATCACAAAATCCTACACCACAGTTGTTAGCTCTAAAACAACATGATGCATGAAATATTCAACATGATGATTGATGCTTGAAGAATGCTCTAAAATGCTTGATAATATACTCTTGAAGACACTTGAATGATCTTGTAAATTCTTTTGAACACTTGAATGATCTTGTAAATTCTTTTGAACACTTGATTACTTGTTAGATTGTTAGGTGAAAATATCAGTGAAAGAACCTTGTATTTATACTCAATTATGCAAGAATTCCTAAAATTACAACACTACAAGATGACATCAAATCTAGGAGAAAAAAATCCCACCAAAAATTTGAATTAATTTTAATTTTGAGCCACACAGGACTCATTCACCCAAAAATTTGAATTAATATACTCTTGAAGACACTTGAATGAGTCCCATCTCGCATAATGTATGGGACCAAAAATCAAAAGTGCTTGGAAAGGTGTAAAAATAGGTTTGGGACCCAACAATCTAGGTGGAACTCATTCACCCAAGGTGGTGAATGAGTCCTAGATCACTAAATATATGCCACACAAGCCAAAAACACCTAAATTATGATTGGATAATGATTGGTGTCATGATTATCCCTGAAAAGATGCAATAAATGAGGCTTGTGGATATAAAATGGGGCCAATTAAAGCATAAGAGAGGCCAATTATTAATTACAAGCCTAGAGGAGTGTGAAAGTGGGTTATAAGACTTTACAACACTTTAAATAAGGAAAGATTAATGTTTATTTTAATTAAAAATAGGTTTATTATGTTTAGTTTGTTAATAAAACATTAGAAAAGTGTGAAAGTTTGTTACAACACTTCACAACACTTTAGCAAGGTTCCATTTAAATCCATTAGTTGAAAAGGTCCCAAGACCTAATGTGAATGTGTCAACCACATTACAACACTTAGAAATCAAGGCAACATTAAGCCTAACTCATAAGGTGGGCCCAAACAAGCAAGGAAAAGTAGAAGGGATACTTTTTTTGTGACTACATTTAGCCCTCACTTTAGTGAGAGGATGAACTTGATTCAAACTCACACTAAAGTAGAAAAACATGCATCAAGATGGGTTTCAATGCATCCATGCCAATAATATGGGATGAAAACAATCAAGAGGGATGCTCAAGCCCCTAGGATCAAGATCCCATGACAAACCAACATAGGCACAAAAGAGCACACATAAGAATGATATAAAGAGAAAAAACAAAGCACAAGCATGCACTGTCAAGGAAAAAAGAGAGAAAAGGTGAAAAGATAAAAGAGTTGGATCAAGCTTCAACCATTTTTCCATCATGATGTGGATCAAATATACGTTTTTTTTCTAAAAAATGCATACTCACTCTATGGAAATGGAACTCCTAGTTGTCTACTAGGTGAGAAGTCCAAAAAGGTGAGAAACATACACTCATGACTAATATATACTCACACATACACACAAGTGGATATGGGGAAATTCATGCCTCAGTCAAGCTTCCCACTCAAACCTACAAAATTTATACCCCCTGATAACTTTAATAACGCACCACAAAGAAAATTATTTTTGAGCTTCATGAGACAAGAAAAACTTAATATTCTTGGAGATCATGAATAAATAGGATGTCTCTATAGGAATGCATGCAAGTTGTGTTATACAAGTTGGCCATATAAATGCATAATGCAACAATAAGGGATGTTCAAAGGATTTTTTCTTAGTTCATGCAAGGTCTTTAACTCAAGGAACATTATGGCTAATTTCTCCAAGAGAGGACCAATCAAAGAATAAAAAATTTGAAACGTAGGGGATGGAATGTAATATGCTAAGAAATATAACGCTCTTTAAGGACACTTCACCCAATGTCATCCACAAAGCAAAAAACACATTGTATGAAGAAAACTGCACCATGAGCAATGAAAAAGAAAAATTAAAAATAATAATGCCAATGTATGCCCCCACTTTAAAGAAATTGCTAATGTTCACCATGTTATAAGTAATTAATTTAAATTAGCAAATGATAAATGCAAATAGTAAAGAAGACATAAGAGCCAACTTGGAAAGCCCTATGCCAAGTCATATGTTTCCAAATAAAACTACATCATGCAAAAGAAAAGGAAAAGAGAGGGGTTGCCCCCAAAATGAAAACACCAAACACATAAGGTATCTATGGATTTGGGGTTAGTATGTTCTTGTTGCAATTTTTTTAGAGAGATCAGTACTATCATCATTCCCTAAATACACATAGAACTAGAAGAATGACACAAAGAGAGCGAAAATGATGAAAATCCTTTCAGGTCAACATGGAAGAGACATGAATGTCTCAACACCTTGCATCATCCCCAAAAGGAAAACACAAGATAAAAGATAAAGAAAAAGCAACAGAAAATCCTTTTGGGTCAAGACGGAAGAGACATGAATGTCTCAATGCCTTGCATCATCCCTTAAAGGAAAACACAAGACAAAAGAGAAAAGATAAAAGAGAAAAGTAAAAGATTTATGACATAGGGAAGAATGGAGGTACAACTAGAGGAATGTCACAAAGAAAGAGAAAATCAAACAAAACATCACGAGGGATCACATTAAGCACATGCAATCACACAAAAGAAAATGAAAATAAAATAATGCAAAAGAATAGTAAAGCACATGCAAGTCAACCTATGAGTAGTTCATCTGCCTCCCAATCATGTCCCTTGTATACTAAAGGAATGCAACTAGCCAAAGGGACAAGAGCAAGTGTCAAACTAGGAGAAGCACTAGGTTCAATACTCTTTGTAGGAGATTTATCATCTAAGCTCATGGAAGAGGAAAAAAAATTATTCAATTCATTATGCACCTCTTCATCAATTTTAGCAACCTCGTCATCATCATCCAAGTTAACCACAATAGAAATTCAAATGATAGTGTCCATTGAATAGTTCAATTCTTGTTATGGTTGTTGTATTGGATTATTTTGTTTTGGGGTGGAAGTAGGTTGATCATGCATTGCTTCAATCAAGTTTGGATCTTAATTTTATTTGTTTAATTCTTCATGTAACCTGTGAGCAATGGCACGGCGTCTACGCCTACGTTTTCTAGTGCCTTTGTTTCTTTTAGTTTTTTTTTCAAGTTGCACTTGTGGAGGAATGGGCTGATTAGCCAAAGGTTTTTTTTCTTCCCTAAGGGGTGGAACGGAAGGAACCACACGAGGTTGTTCAACCTCTTTCCTTTTGAATTTGTAAACCTATTTTATTCTAGGAGGTGTGATGGGATTGTTTTCAGTGTCTCTTGGTCATTTGTAGGAGGTAGGTGAATTTTCTTTCTTAGTTTGGTCTTGCTTGTTTGGAGTTTCTTTAGGCTCAATCATGGTTTTTTCTAGGATGGTAGGCTTCATGGTGGATGGGGACATGTTTTGAAGGGATAGTTTTGTTCTCTTCTTTGCCTTGAAATTTTGATAGGACAAGAAAAAGAAGTCTCCTTGTGGTTTTATAGGTTCCATGGGCTCAAACCAAAAGAATTCTAAGGAAAAGTTACCTTTAGAGGACAATGGGTTAAAGACAATGTGATCGCCAGTGAGTATTTCATTATCAAAGGGAAACTTTAAGCATTTATGCACAACCAAAGGGATAGCTTTCATGGAACAAAGCCATGGATAGCCTAGCTTCACACAAAATTGGTCCGACTACGGGATGATGGAGAATGAGATATCTAATGTTTTTGGTCCTATTTGCAATGGTAAGGTGATTGATCCCGTTGTAGGGAAAGAAAAACCATTGTCCGTCTTGATCCATGCTTTTGGTTTATCATATATATCTTGATAGAGCTCATGCAAAAGTAAGAATTCCCCTGTGATCACATTCTCTCCACAGGAAAAATCTATTGGTATCCCATTAGTGGGCTTGTCATAGATATAGCCGGCTATGTAAAGAGGACCATCAGGTGCATGTTTGAGCATATCCTTATAGGAGAAAGCAATGTCAAGAGGACTCTTAGTTTATCCCTTTCGAGGAATGGCATCTATCACTCCTACCATTTCATCCATAGGATCATTGTCGATAAGATCATGTTGAATAGAATCATTGTTATCATCGTTTGTATCAACATTCATCACATTGAATTATTTGTAGTTTCGTTGGCTTTGACAAATGAAATACTATGTTTTGGCATGAGGTTGTTAAGGATTTG